>LPNX010325167.1:4915-15911 GCA_001517045.1 Pseudotsuga menziesii | reverse complement strand
CTTGAACAAAGATGAAGATGAAGAATGTTATGTTTTATCACTTGTTAGGCATGCCTTGAACTTAGTGTTATGTTTTAAGATCTGAAACTTGGGAAGGGAAACTTAGAGGATTCCTTATCTTCCCATTTGATCAGAATTAAATTATTAAGCAAAAGTTAAAACATCCTCTGCGATTACAAAAGAAAGAAAATTTGGCCTCTTTCTCTTAGAATGCTGATCAAGCAGACATGGCTTAGCAAAATGCACACCAACAATAAAAAAAATGCATGCCTGGTCAGATCTAAAGGTACCATGTTGGGTTGTTTTACAAGGTAAACTTAAAACAATCCCTCATATACAGTTTTCCCAATAATGTCTTAATCTCTGCAATGGATCCTCCAAAACGCATATTTAGCTATTTTTCCAGTTTTAGGGAATTCTGGAGAATCCATGTCAATGCAAATTTATGCATGTCTTTAGGAAAATGATACGTGGGAATGATGTGTTATGATTCCCTAGATTTTTCTATACAAGGCATTGAAAACACACGCTGTAGAAAAATGGTAAAATTTTAAAAATCTGCAAAAATTACTCAGGAAATACATGCTGGGGACACTAAAATGCACACCAAGCACTGAATAAGGACTCAATGAATGATCTGCAAGTTAAAATGGATGTATCTTGATGTTCTTCATCACTTCAAAATGCTAAATTCCATGATTGAGTCCTAAAGTTACCAGCTGTTGCAAAGTGAAGCAAATTCTTCCTAAAAACACAATACAAATGCACGCAGACTTTACTGGTTAAGCATGTCTAAGGCTTCAAATTCGCACTAGAAGTATGTCTAAGGCTTCAAATTCACACTAGAAGTAGCCTGTAATGACCAGGGATATTCCTATATCACAGACTCTTTGACAAAACTCAACGTAAAGGACAAACACAAAGCCATAACTCAATTCTCTAAAGCCCACAGTAGCAAAATATCTGCTCTTATACAAATTGCAATTAGCTTAGACAAAAGATAACATCACAGTGAAAAGTTATATATGAGAATAGATAAATATGTCTGAATAATTCTAGGAAGGATTTGAGCCCCCATCTTCTCCAAAAGGAGTTGTGTATGCATATAAACCACTAGAATTATGTATTGTTTGGAAAAATCAATTGTGTTATATATTTGGATATTTTGCATTGTAACATTGTCAAAAACAGGTAAGACCTCTAGACGTCTAAAAACATACAACAAGCTGGGTTAAGGCTGCCTATATACTGCCCCTATCCATCCTTCCACTAAGAGAATAAATTGAGGAACAACTAGATTCTACCTTATAAAAGTTGTCTAGTAACCGGGATCCTAATTTGCAAATATTTTTTTTTTTTTTTTAAATCACAGCCGTCGCTTAAGCGATGCTTAGCAACCGTCGCTTATCCGACAGATTTTCTTTGTCTCTATCGCTTAAGCGACGCTTAGCAACCGTCGCTTATCCGACAGATTTTCTTTGTCTCTGTCGCTTAAGCAACGCTTAGCAACCGTCGCTTATCCGACAGTTAGTCTTTGTAGCCGTCGTTTAAGCGACGCCTGTGGGTGCAAAAGTTCTACAAAATTTTTGTCATTGTCGCTTAATAAGTGTCGGATAAGCGACGATTTAAATTCAAGCGACGGTTACTTAAGTGTCGCTTAAGCGACGGTTACTTAAGTGTTGCTTAACCGACGCCAAGTTTTCGACGCTTCAAAAAAAACTAAGTGTCATACATGCGACAGGGAAGTGTCGAAAATCCGACATGACGGCCGTCGGATTTTTGGTCAAAATGTAGTAGTGATAGCATCCTTCCATTCTATCCTTTCTACCGCTTCATCATAGTTGGAAGGTTCTTTATTGATGAAATCACATAATAATGCTACATACCCAGAGCATGACTTGGTCCTCTTTCTTTATATGTGATTCTCTTCTAGAGCCCCATATCTTTATGTACCTTGGATAGCTTCTCGTACCCAAGCAGGTTTCCTCTTATGAGGATTCTTCTCCTGAGGTGGATCTACAGGTTCTTGAGGTTCTTCAAATTCTCGATCTTTTTCTTGAATTTCTTCGTTCATGGTTGTGTCATGAATTCTGGGTGCTTTTGTTTCTTCAGGTTCTTCAGCAGGCCTCTTTTTGGATTTGTTGTAAGCTGAGTCTTCATCAAATGTCACATCCCTACTGATGTCGATCTTCTTGAATCTTGGGAAGTATATTCTATACGCCTTCGAGAATTCAGAGTATCCCACAAATATACCCTTCTTTTTGGAAGGGTCTAACTTTGTCCTCTTTTATTTTGGAATGTGTATGTACATTGGATAGTCAAATATTCTGAGATGGATGAATTTTGGTTTCTTTGTGGAAAATACTTCTTCAAGTGTCTTGTTCTCAAGTACTTTGTGCGAAGTATGGTTATGTACATACACCGTTATTCTGGCAGCTTCTTCCCATAGATGCATGGGAAGATCTTGATCATGAAGCATAGCCCTTGCAGCTTCCATGATCATTATATTCTTCCTTTCTGCAACTCCATTCTATTTTGGATTATATGGAGAGGTTAACTCCCTCTTAATCCCTGAATCTTTGCATAACTATTTGAATTCATTTGATGTGAATTCTACACCATTATCTGATCGAAAAATATTGATCTTCTTCTCAGTGTGTTTTTCAATCAAGGCTTTGAATTCCTTGAACTTGCTAAATACTTCAGCTTTGTTTTTCATGAAGTAAATCCATGTATTCTTGGAAAAGTCATCAATGAAAGTTACATAGTATACATACCCACTTAATGAACTTGATGACATCGGACCGCATACATCGGAGTGAATGATTTCCAAGATTCCTTTTTCCTTTCTCTCGCTACTTGGAAATGTCTTCTTTGTATTCTTTCCTTTTGCACATCCTTTGCAGACTCCATCATGTTTTTCCTAAATTTCTGGAATACCTTCAACAACTTTCCTTGCAAGTGGTAGTGCTCTATAGTGCACATGTGCAAGCCTTCTATGCCAAGGTTCATTTGGCTCTACTATGTCATGGAACAAAGCTTGTTCTGAATGTCCCTTTAATTTGTATAGGCCTCCCTCATGTTCCCCAATCACTACTACATCATCAAAAGTCTTTCCTTTTGGCCACATGAGAACTTGGCCATCTACAAATGCGAATCTCATGCCTTTTGCATCTAATGTAGATATGAAACGGAAGTTCTTCTTAATTCCTAGTACAAACAATACATCCTTCATCTTCATACACTTTCTAGAGTCTAGCTTATTGGAGGATTCCCCGCTACCTTTTATTGGATACTGGTAGTCATCTCCAAACTTCACCTTCTGAGGTGATTCATGTTTTGATAGTCTCACAAAAGACTCTTTGAATCCTATCATATGTTTGGAAGCCCCACTGTCTATAAGCCAATCATTGCTTACATGTGTGATGTTTCCCATGAGAGAGGAAATCAAAACATATTCTTCATCACTTGAAGTATCATCACTTTCTTGCTTGTTTCTCTTTGTGGAAGGTTCTCCATCTTCTGCAGCATGAGCATGCTATTTTCTCTTGTTGTTTTCCTTCTTGTGAGAGTTTCTTTTGTTTCTAGGACAATCTTTGGCATAGTGTCCTATTTCATCACAATTATAACATCTGAGTTGAGTTTTCTTGTAGGAAGATTTCTTACCTTTAGAATGATTATGGTGATGATGGTCCCTTCTGGTTTTCTTGGATTGAACTGTGAGATCTTGATCTTCATTTCCCATCTTTTCTTCTTGAGGTGATATTCGAGCTTCTTCTTGTGATCATTCTTCCCATAGTGTGCTAAACTTGACTAACTTCTTTCTAGCACAGATCCCTTGAATGAAAGAGTCACATGTCCTAGGAAGACCATTCAAGGTGGTCATTACAATCTCTGCATTCTCCATTTATTCATCGATTGCTTCAAGTTGTCCTTTGATCCAGGAGACCCTTGTGAAGTAATATTGTATGGTCTCCACATTTTGAATCTTCACATTCTTCAACTGGTTCTTCGAAGTCATCTTTCAGTTTATGTTCTTTCCTTCAAACAGTTTCGTTAGGGCATCAAACATAGATTTAGGTGTCTTTAGGGAGGACACCTATTGTATGAGTTGATCCTTGATTGAATCAACAATAATATTCTTATCCATAACCAACTTATTCTTATTTAAGGTCTTAGCCTCATCTCCCTCTGGAACATGAACCTCCTCAATGATGTAGGAGTCCAACTCATTTTCTTCCAGGACGAGGGATATCCTATACTTCCAAGCTCGAAATTTATTACATCCCTCAAGAATTTCATCAAGCTTGGTATGATGAGACATCTTAACTGAGAACCTCAAATGGAAATACAAAATATTTAGATCTTACTAGGTCAAGATGTCGAAATTGGATCTGAAGCTGAATTTCTGTAGTACTAGTTCAGGAGAAAATTAGGGTTTGAATTTCTTGGAATTTTTTCCAACCAAATTCTTTGATATTGATCTCTAAACTTTGATTTTGAGTAGGATCTCAATCCAATCCTAGGGTCACTAAAAAATTCCACTTCTGTGGAAAGCCCTAATTTTCGGCAGTAGTGTCAGTTCAAAAACTGAAATGCTCAAAATCAGATTCTGCTTCGATAGTAAGATGCGCCTTAGGGAGGAGAGTCAGTTCAACCTTATTTTGCTGAAAATATATGCAGAGAGATCCAAAAAGTAGGAATCCCTAGTTTTCATAGCTGCATAGTGTCTTCTTCTCAAGTTAGATCTAATACCATGTTAGAATTTTATCATTCAAGCTAGCATTATGTTAGGATCTTTAACTGAGAGAATAAAAAGTACAACAACTAAACACAAGAGAGAATGAACACAATGTTTTTCCTCGGGGAAACCATAAATGGATAAAACCCTGCAACTTCCTCAGAGATAGAATCAGGACCAAAGTAAAAACCCAAAACAGTAATATGATCTCCCGACAGTGGTAGCGCCTTTATTTCTAGCCCCAACAACATATTCTCCCTCAGATATGCACTAGAACTGAGTGTGAGTGAGTGTGTTATAAATAGAGAGGCTCACTCTCTATTTATACTAATTCCTGACTTGACAATAACTCACTAGGGTCGACTTCACTAGTATATTCTAATAACCCTAGGGCCCCGGAACTGCGGGGACTTTAACCCTTGATCAATAGGAGGGTTACCCATAAATACTTTACATGACTTGTTTACATTATAGAAACTCTCGATCGAAACATCCGTGCATGACATGACTCAATTAAATTACAAACACTTCTCGGAATAAACATCGGGGTACAATACATAAGATATACAAGTGTATACATTCCAAAGTTACAATTACATCAACAGTGTCTACATTCATTGTAGACTTATAATCTCTTGTTTCATAAAAGAGATGCCGAGCACTTCACTATGGGGTTATACAAATGAAGTTTTGAGCTAGATGCTTTGTAATTTCTTTGGGAATATCTCAGTAGTATATTCCCCAATTTTAAGGTCTCTATCAATGATCCACATTTAGAAGATATCCTCCAAATTCAAATCCATACACTATGTGAATACATTGAACCTTTCCATGCATAAACATCCTTTTGATAAATCTACAGGAAGTGTTCTATTGAAATTTGATCCCAATACTGGCATCCTTGTTACTCAGTTCCTTACCTAGGATGAACTCTGATTCTCGTTCGAGTGGGTTTTACCAGCTCCAAAACCAAATCCCCAAATCCAAATCAATTCCTCACATATAATAGAAGATCATTTGTCAGCTGTCATACAATTCCCTGCTCACCAACCTTCAATTTATTTTTTCACACCCACAAGTCCAAGCATGGAATAATCAATGAATTTTATCTTGTCTTAAATGTATTGATTGCCAGTCTATCATACCTCTACAGCCTCTTTAAAGTCACAATATCCAACGTGGTGAATCTTCCCAAAATAAAGATTATGATCGACACTTTAGTGTTTCCCCTCCTACATAGTCTGTACATAATCCATTTTTGCACTCTTTCAATCTCCCTACAAAATCCAAAGTTTGACAGCATCCGAATTGTTCAAATTCCACAGATAATACCCAATGTTTCCAAAACAGGCCAGAAACACCTGACAATGCGAGATTCCCACATGCACAATCTTACTACTTTGCTGTTAGAAGCTTGCATTACCAAAATCCTTTAAAAAATGAATTTATTACAACACTATATTCTTGGGAAAAATCCTCCCAAGGAATCCAAGCTCAGCTTAATAGCCAAAGGCCAAGTCATGATATGTCAAGATTAGGATACAAAAAGCCTACTGCCCTTGAACGACCGAACCAAGTTGAACTAGAACATCATAGAAAAGAGAGCAAAAAATTCAGGTAGCTAAAGGACATATTTTATATCCCTTCCTCTTGGTTTACAAAAGTCCCTGCAAAAATTTACAAGCCCACAATCCAAGAAATTGCAAACTTCTTGCATATGTACAAAGGCTATTCCCCATATAATATTCAATACCAATTCATGAAAAATATGATAAATTGGGATTTCTTTACTCATGAAGATTCAAAACAATTGTTGGGCTATAGGGAAAACCCGGGTTTATACCATTCACTTTGCACCAACAAAAGACCCACAATGTTGGCCATTTCGGCAACAACCTGCAAACAGGTTGTAGTCTCACCCGAAACAGCTATGGGGTGCCACAGAACCAGGTTTCTGCAAGCAGAAGATGGATATTACTGTACCTTTAGCCTTTAACATATTATAATCATACAAAACAGAGCTTCAACAATCACTTATATAACTTCGCGGTTAGATAAACATACAGTTACTTGCTTAACCCTTAACTGGGAATTCACAGCGAATTTATATCTTTACAACTTATCTTACTTTATTCTTTATCTACTTAATAGATGCATAAAAGAACATAATAGAAACCACACAAAAGCACCACAACACAAGATATAACATGGTTCACCCCCAGTGTAGGGGCTACGTCCACAGAACTGTGTTTTATTCAACTCTTTACAAAAACCACAGTTCTGATCTGCGCACTTAGCTGCAGATCCCTTCAATTCCTCAAAGCCGTGCAAACAGCTGCAGATGTCATCCACGCACACAGCTGGGACTTAACTTTCTTACAAAAATCCTTAGACAGCTCTCAGCTTCGCATTACATTATCATCATAAGATAATATTCAAAGGCCTAACCTCACTTATTTACATAAGCGCCTATTTATACAGTGCACTATTACAAAACCATGGAATTAAACCATGGGCACCCTGAAACCCTAAACCCTGGACTTAAACCATGGGTTAATTACAAAAAGCAGGCTTTGACTCAATCCCGACACCCCTAAGACTGTTTTGAGTCACAACTCCGCTTGCAAGCTTCCACAAAAACTACGGAGTTACCAAAATTAAGGACCGTTAAGTTCGGAGCCCCAATAGACCCCTAAGACTCACTAGTGGCTCGTCTCGGGACACTCTGCTGCTTTTCTGGTGGGAGAATCTTGATGGCGAAGGTAGTGAACTTCTTGTTTAGGCTGCGCATGATATCATTGGCTGCCTGCTCCTTCTCCACCAACTCCTATAATGTTGTTGCTGATGCTTCACTGGCCTTCTTCTGTGCAAATGCATCATATTCTTTCAGAACATTAAGCTGACTATCCACAGCAGTACCAAGTTCCAAGGCCTCGTTGATAAGGGGCTACATAGAATTTTCTAGTAGTGTTGCTTTCGTTCTATATGACTCGATTTCCTGCTGGAGTTCATTACTTTGCTTTACCTTGAGCATTTTTTGCATAGGAGACAGAGTTTTAATTTCTGCTTTCACTGCATCCAGCTCTGTCTGTCACTGCTTGATAGTTTCTTGCAGCTGTTCTACTTCTGGATGTTCTTGCAGGTTCGCCCAGGCTTCGACGGTTTCCTCCAGCAGCTTTGCTGCGCTGCTTGCGATATCTGAGATTTTTGCAGTTGAAGCTTGAATGTCTCCGCGACACTACTCCCTGACCTCTGGTGGGCTCTCGGGGATGATGCGAAGTTGAAGTTCCGCAATCTGAGCCTCATGTTCTGCTTTGAGCTTCTCTATTTCACTACGAGACTGTTGTGCGTAGTCTTTCATCTTGAAAATTCTTTGCTTCCGCTCTTCCTCAACCTAAATGTCGAAGTCAGGAAGATCGCGACACGCCTCCTCCAATACTTGTGCCAGTGTGACCTGCTTGCATTCTGCATCGCTCTTCCTCTGCTCCGCCTCCTCCAACTGTGCTGTGAGGATATCACTCTGCTTAATGGTATTTTCCAACTGTATTTGTGAGTAGTGGTCTCATGCTTGGATCTCCTTCATGATAGCTAGTTTGCATAGATTTAATTCTGTCATGGACATATTGGTGTAATCTATTCCAACTATCATGCTCATCTTCGAGCGATATGCTGCATCGGTTATTATGAGGGCGGCACTTGACACTTGTCCCCTATTTTCTCTAACTAGCCATTGTCTTGTGTATATCTGCATACTTACTGGGGCACTGCTTGCCGCAGCGATAGTCGCTGATTTTTTTGTTAACTCCTTCAGCTCTGAAATTCCCTGAGCTATGCCGGTGAGTGCATCAAGGTGCGTAGCTGCGAACTCTGACCATTTCTTGGTGAAAAATTCTGTGGACTTCGACAGAGCCTGATCAAGGTCCTTAGTTGTTAGGGTGGGCTCTTCGTCGATATTATTGTCTTTTGATGCCTTCGTTTTCTTTCAGGACTAAGGTTTGGTCACTTCCTCTGATTCTGGTGACTTGCGCTTATCTGGTCGATTAGGGTCTGAGACTATTTTGACCGACTCCTCTTCTTATTCTTCATCTCTGTCATCTCCACCTTGTTTGCCTTCACTCTACTGCAAGTCACTCTGTTCTTCACTTTCTTCAAGTAGGTCATTTTGCTGCGTCTGAGTAGGTCCTGCATTTACATTGGTGACTGGGGGGACTGGAATGGTGGGTTGTGTCCCTGCGTACTTCAACCACTCAACCGACCACTGCTGAACTACCGCGAGGATGTCTTCTTTGGTTACTACATATGGTAACTTAAACCATTGATGCTTTTCATCTGCACGGGCCTGGATGAAGAGATGATTTATGTCAGCCCTGAAGTTTACTGATCCATCATACTGAGAGAATAGCTCATTAGTGAGCCACTGTGTTTGTAGGATCTCATAGGATATGCTCATGGCGTAAAAGGTGAACACACAATTCATCATTTGCTGGGATTCTTTGTCCTGCAACAGCCAAAGAGATGCGTACCATGCTGCGCCAGGCATGCTCGGAGGCACATCAATAAATTGTGCCTCAATAGGTTCTTTCCATCCAACCAGGGAAATCAGCACTATCAGCCATGAATAGTGAAAGGGTCTACCTTTCTCCTACGTGTCGTGGGCATCTTCGAGGAATTCCTTAGCAATGTACGCTGCCCAGTTGTAACTGTATCCTTCCGCACAGTTTGAAGCAAGACTGACAATCAGGGTAGGTACCTCATTTGGTCTGTACTTCCACATTAGCTTGCATGCTAAGAGCTTCCACATTATCTTGCATGGCCGAGGTTTGATACCCTCTCTTTCCTTTTGTGAGCCTGAAGCATTCCTTCATTATGTGTGCTAGCTTCACATCTTCATTTTTTCCCATAAACTCAATGCTAGGATCAGGCCCTTCCTTTGGCAGGCCTATAATCTAGTGAATGAGTTCTCCATTGATGGCAATTTTCTGATTTCCAATCCATAGGTACCCATCATGCACCAACGCTAATAATTTCTTGACCACCACGGTCACCTGTGTGCTGCGACCGAAGTGAGGGACATTGAGCATCTTCAACAGACCAACTTTATCCAAGCCAGCAGCCCACTGTTTCACTTCTAATAATGTCGCTCCAGTCTTCGGATAGTAGACAGAATGTATGTCCCAGGTGTGAACTGTGGAAATTTCCCATGATCATTTGTATCAGGGTCGACGTACTTGAGTCGGTCTATTTTCCCTGTCATTGTCCCAACCAACTGCACACCCGAAGGCAGGGAAGGGGTGCGTAATGTGAACTTCTTCGTCCTCCTAGGGAGATGAACTCCTGGTCGAACTAGTGGAAGATATGGTGGACGCTGCGGTGAAATGTTCTCATCCCCTTCAGGTGGGACCTCGGCTAAACCAGATGGATTCATGTCGGGATACTCCGATGTTTTCCCCAATTTCTTGTGTCTGTCTTCGTTCCACTTAGAATGAACTTCAGGTTTAAACTTTTTCCTGGTGGATTGTGTCTGCATTGGCTGAGTCATTGCTAGGGGATTCTCTTCATCGGGTGCAGATGTAGGTGGGTGGCTGAAAAGGTTTGGCAGTCCCGTCTATTCAAATTCTCACAACAGTCTCTGAAGCTCGCGATTAGCTAACATGGGCTCGATTGTAAAACTCAAGAAGATGCGAAATGCGAACTTCATGGTTGTGGGTGTCTTCTTATAGAATCCATCAGCAAAATCTATCATAACTGTGCATTGAAGACACCAAATCTGACATAGATCTTGTCCAAACGGTGGTAGATTTCCCAAGATCTCATTAATACAGGTACTATACCGACGCTGCCAATTTTTATTTCTTCCAACGGTCGTATTCGAAGCTCTGACAGATATTTCCTTCTTCGGCATAGGCAGTAACTCTGGCTGCGCCATAATAAGGGCATTCGACACTTCCTAGTACCAGCTTTGACATGGATTCGATCTTCAATCCAAGACAGAATGTCTTTTGCTGCAACAATGATTCCTTTCATATCTGAGAACTTGGTCAAAAATAGGTCCTGATACTCCTGGAGAAGTTGGGTTACTTTACTCACCATTTCTTCGTCCCAATAATCTCCAATAGTAGCATATTTAGGCCTTTCTTCTGACCCAATGTTTACTTGCCTTGTCTTCAACGGCTGAGTCACTTCAGGTGCTTCGACTGCTGGTCCCTGTACTTCGCAGTGGCCTTCGGACTCGGGAATATTGATGTTGCATGGGTC
>LPNX010325156.1:6217-23108 GCA_001517045.1 Pseudotsuga menziesii | reverse complement strand
CTTTAGGTTGCTACTTCAACTTGGAGTATGTCATGATTTCTTGGTTATGCAAGAATTAGATGAACGTAGCACTGAGTATAGCTGAGGTAGAGGATATTGAAAATTTTTTAGTAAGTTATGAGGCAATATGGTTTTGGAATCTACTTGAAGGATTGCTCAATGACAACTTGTGTGTATTGTGACAACTTGAGTTGTGTGAAGCACATAAAGAAGACTCTGAAGCTACTAGTGCCAATAGCAATGTTGATGCAAAATCTTCCTTCATGAAGAACCAGATGAGAAGAAAGCAAGGGAATATTCCTCAAGTGATGAGAAAAATGTACTTTGATCTAGAAGAATTCTACCAATGAAGACAAAGATCATGCTCTTATCCATTTTAGCATTGGATAAGAAGGGATGAATTTGTAGGACTCACAGATTCAACACTAATACACAGTTCTATGTGATCTATGGTGTAAGAGGACTTTCTCGGTATTTATAATCATGATCAAGCGAGGAACATGTCCTCATAATCAAATTATGAAGTATAGCACGTTGTTAGAGACTCCAGTAATTCATGCAAGGAGACATAGATGAAGAGGGAGTCTACCAAATAAACAAAGACAAGTATTTGAGTTGTAATTTCCTATAAATATATAGTTTCTTAAATAGTATTGTTCAATTGTCATATGTTCCTAGATTTAGGAGGTGGATTATTCATGTTAGGGTGTTTGCATTTATGATCAATTTACTACTAATATGCATGTGATGGGTAAGTGTCTTATGGTGTTGTACAACATTCCATTGCTACTAATATAGAATGAAACCTCTTTAATGACATGTTGGGAATAGTACACACTCTTAATAATGTCTTAGTAGAGATGAAAGGCATCTAGGAAATTATTGTATGTATACAGGATATGGATTGGATGAAATAGTTGCATGAATGTATGGCATATATATTTATGCATAAGAATTTTTCATTATGGATATGTTTTGAAGATTATGAAATGTTTCTAACAATACAACTGTATTTGACTTGTAGGAAGGATCCTATGCAATCACTTACAAGAGAATAATGATAAAGTTGTGAATGTACAAGAGAAGAATGATGCAGTTGTGAATGCATGATGAAGTTGTGAATGCAGTTGTGAATGCATGATGAAGTTGTGAATGTACTGGAGAAGAATGATGTAGTTGAGAATGTATGATGAAGCTGCAGATGTACAAGAGAAGAATGATGAAGAACAAGTTGTTGACGTGTTGACTGAGCCTCTATCTCATGTAAAGTTTGAGTATTTTTGAGACAAGCTTGGCATAGTCCATAAGGAACTCCCTCAAAAGAGGGAGTGATGATGTGTATGTGGTGGTGGTGCTTATTGTAGTGGTGTGGTATCTTAGTCTAGGATTGGTATGTCATCCTAATAATGCTTGGTTGATCCCATTGGGATAGTTATATCAGTACTGACATGTACTGGTTGATCCTAGGGATATCAATATGTCTAGATAGGCTTGTTCAACCTGAAAGGGTTATTAAGTCAGATAAGGCTTGTTTGGTCTCCAAGTAGATCGGTATTTATAGATAGGCTTGTTTGGTATGAAGGTATTAGTAAGCTAGACAAGTCCAATTGGCTCTACTAGATTTCCCACCGTGATGCTACTTCAGATGATTCCAACACTTTGTGCTAATCATATGGTTGTGGTTCCAATACTCTGTACTGATGATGTGGTTATGGTTCTAGCACTATGTGATAATGATGTGTTTGTGGTTCCAACACTCTGTTTCGATGATGTGGTTATGGTTCCAACACTTTGTGTTGGTGATGTTGATGTGGTTGTGGTCCCAACAGTTTGTACTGATGATGTTGATGTGGTTGTGATATCATCACTTTATGCTGCTGGTGATGATGATGTTGTCTTATCATTTTATGATAATGATGATGATGTTGTTCCAACAACTCTATGCTAATGATGCAGATGATGATCTAGCGTTTATTTGTTGATGATGTTGTTTTTAGTGTGTTTTTAGCACTAACATGCAAATGATGTTGTTGTTGTTCTAGTTTTCACATACTGATGATGTTGCAGATGATGATGATGTTCTGGTATTCATATACGGATGAATTTGTAGATGATGATGATGTCCTAGTATTCACATATTGATGATTTTGAAGATGATGATGATATCCCAGTATTCACATACTGATGCTGTAGATGATGATGATGTCCCATTATTCACACACTAATGTTGCAGATCATGATGATGTCCCAGTATTCACATACTGATGTTGCAGATGATGATGATGTCCTAATATTCACATACTAATGTTGTAGATGATGATGATGTCTCAGTATTCACATACTGATGTTGCAAATGATGATGATGTTCCACGTCGATGATGATGTTATGTTATGATGATTTTCAATGATGATGACGTTCTATGATGATGACATTCCATGATGATGATGTTCTGTGATAATGATGTTCGACAAAGATGATGTTCTATGAGGAAGATGATGCTTATAATGTGGTTGTTACAAAATTTCCTATGACATATAGATTCACCAGTTAGTTGTACATATGTTGTTGTGGTTGTTGCTGATGATGTAGATTACATTCCTTATTAAGAGGGAGTGTTGAAAGAAATGTAATTTCAGAAGATATTATATTGTAATTTTATTGTATTTCTCCTTTGGAGATGATATTCCTCCATTCACAGATTTCCTTAATGTAATTGGTCATGAGGTAAAACCTTCGTTGTAAGTTGGGGAAATAGTACCCACAAAAGTATTTTATAAATGTTATTTTGAGTCTTCCTAGGTAGGTCAGCTGCAATTAGAGAACCTGTATGACCTAGTTAGGTAATTGAGTCACTCACCTAATGAATATAAATAGGTGAGGTGCCTCCCTAATTTTCACACACTTCTCACTCAATCATTATGCAAGAGAGAGAGAGAGAGAGAGAGAGAGAGAGAGAGAGAGAGAGAGAGAAGTCTATTGCAGAAATCGTTGTGTTATTTTGTGTGGTTTTTCTTGTCTTTATTTCAATGATCATTTGCTTATGGTTATGTTGTTATAATGCTAAATGTTTTAAGATATTGTACAACCATAAAAATTATAACATTATGAACCATCACCATTGGTGCAGAGAAAGCACTTTGGATGGGTTGAATGATGCACGNATGCTAAATGTTTTAAGATATTGTACAACCATAAAAATTATAACATTATGAACCATCACCATTGGTGCAGAGAAAGCACTTTGGATGGGTTGAATGATGCACAAATCTAACATTTCTTGAACCATATTTTCAATTCCCCTCTTTTGCGCATATGGGTACCTTTAATAATTTCTTGAAATACCTTGGAATGGTTGTCAATTATTTATTGGAGATCCACTGGAATAGAGGGTATAGATGCTTGAACATCTAGTGAGCACAATTATGTTATTACTCTATAATTTCCCTTTTTAGCAATTTTGTCGTGNATTATTTATTGGAGATCCACTGGAATAGAGGGTATAGATGCTTGAACATCTAGTGAGCACAATTATGTTATTACTCTATAATTTCCCTTTTTAGCAATTTTGTTGTGCTATTAGAACTTATCACTTTAGAGGGTTTCCTTGGAATGCCTCTGAGTTCAATTTCCTTTCCTTTTGAAGAGAATCTTATGAAAATTTCATGAAATTTAAGAGCTACTGTTCCCAATTACTGTATCCATTAGAACCTTAGTAAATCATCAACACCAGTCANAATTTCCTTTCCTTTTGAAGAGAATCTTATGAAAATTTCATGAAATTTAAGAGCTACTGTTCCCAATTACTGTATCCATTAGAACCTTAGTAAATCATCAAGACAAGTCATTTGGATTGCAATTATTGGGTCATTCAATAAATATTCTCCCACAATAGCACTATGGAATTTCCTTGAAAAATTTATGGTACCTTTATCTCCAATCATTACTTGAAATTCTGTTGCTGGATATACAAAGAAATTGAGAAGTTTGGCTAATTTTCACTTATTGNAGCACTATGGAATTTCCTTGAAAAATTTATGGTACCTTTATCTCCAATCATTACTTGAAATTCTGTTGCTGGATATACAAAGAAATTGAGAAGTTTGGCTAATTTCCACTTATTGAATTTATAGCTACTATAATAAACAATAACATTGTTACCTTTTTCTTTTTGATGTATTATTCTTGAGAGTTTGAGCAGTTCAAATGTTGACCAATGCATGGAAATATATGGCTGGACTTGTATCTTCTAGATCTAACTCTTGAGACTTTTCTATTTCTGGATCATCTTCATCTTCAGAGTCTATGTAGATTAATTTCTTCTCATTACACTTATNTTTGAGCAGTTCAAATGTTGACCAATGCATGGAAATATATGGCTGGACTTGTATCTTCTAGATCTAACTCTTGAGACTTTTCTATTTCTGGATCATCTTCATCTTTAGAGTCTATGTAGATTAATTTCTTCTCATTGCACTTATGCCTTTTATTGTACTTATTGTCATAGGTGACACATAGTCCCTTTGTTCCCTTTTCCTCCAATTGCTAAGGATTCAACCTTGTAGGTTTATTGATGTTAGGGGAGGAAACACTTCCCTCTCTATTGGTGTTAGAATAAGCACTTATGGTGGGCATATGTTTACTTTCAACTTTTCTTGCCAAAACAAAAGCATTCTCCAATGATTTAAGTTCAAAGCGATGTACCTCATGTTGAATGATCTCCTTTNTTTCCTCCAATTGCTAAGGATTCAACCTTGTAGGTTTATTGATGTTAGGGGAGGAAACACTTCCCTCTCTATTGGTGTTAGAATAAGCACTTATGGTGGCCATATGTTTACTTTCAACTTTTCTTGCCAAAACAAAAGCATTCTCCAATGATTTAAGTTCAAAGAGATGTACCTCATGTTGAATGCTCTCCTTTATGATTCCATAAAGAGATCCAATAAATTATCCTTTAGAATGTTCTTCACTCCAAGATTCAACTTTTAAAACTACTTAATGTTCTCTATAAGTGGACCTTTTTACTTAAATCTAGGCTAATCCGTGGAGAAAGAAAACCTTGGGAATGATGGCTAGGGTTCAGTCGTAATGACTGTGGCTATGTACTCCATTTCTCATCCTCAACCTGCTTACCAAAAAGATACTGCAAACAATCCCTGACTGGTCACATGGAAGCATCACAAGGAGGGGAGGCAGACCCCTCCCGCCCAATCAATGACCAATCCAACAAGAATAGTGTACCTGCACATGTAAGAATCAAAACTTTTCACATCAGTACCACTTGATATTCCAATTTCTGATACGACAACAACACAATATACCCAAAAGGACTACGATAAGCTAAGCAATGGACCCCAAAGTACTAGCACCTGCATAACAGGATCTACTGAAAGACCCTCCATAACCCTACCTGTAGAAAGAATCAATGTGAGATCCCAATGCATGAAGGACGATGCTCTAATTGGAAAAATCATTGGCATCTTGCTCTCGGAGCAAGAACTCAGAGGCTATTTTGAATTGAAATGGAAGCCCAAAGTGCACTACGACTTGTAACTGGGATCCAAAGGATTCTTCACCATCATATTCCACCAGTTAGAGGACAAATCTAGGGTCGAAGATGGTGGCCCTTATGTCTTCAACACTGTAGGGTTGTAACTGAGAAACTGGACCGAACGTTTCAACCCATACAAAGAAGACTTTACTTGGATTCCAGTATGGATTCACATATACTCATTTCCACAGGAATATTGGGATGAAGAAACCCTGAAAGACATAGGAAATCCACTAAAAATCTATGTCCGAGAGGAAGAACAAAGAAAACACACCAAATAAACTTCATATTCCAGGATATGCATTTACATGCACATTGCGAAAACACTCCCATATTCAATCGACATGATGCATGAAGAATATGAATGGATCCAACCACTTGATTATGAACATGTTCCTTTCATATGCCACAAATGTCATGAACACGACGACCCATACAGGAACTTCCCTCTCAATTTAGTACCATTCCAACCTCAATCCTGCTGTGAAGAAAGATGAGGAGGGTTTCCAAAAATACGGAAGGAAAAAAAGACACACCTGTAAACCCTCTCACATGGAGTAAAAAGAAGATCATTCCACTACCAGCAACAACTTCTAGATCTTGGAAGAACTTCCAAAAGATCCAAAGGACTCCAAAATTGAAGAAGGTCGCAATCCAAATAAAAAAAATGTCAAAATCAAACGATGACCCAACCACCAAGCTCCCTGTGGAGGAATTAGAAAATCTACCAATCTATAACGCAAGATATACACAACACTCCTCTGGATCATCGCAACAACAGAATGATAGCGTCCCTAAGATACTCATGGATGAAGAAATGTTGGAAATAGAGACAGGGGGCTTCGATATCTTAGGAATGGAAGATGCATGTACTAGGAAAGATTTCAACTCCATACCTCTAACACAAATCCAACTCTTGAAGGAAGCCCTGGAAAAAACAGAATCCTAGAACAAGATTGTTGTCTAGAGCACACCCCAGAAAGACACACAAAAAAAATCAAAGAGACAACCGGAAAAAAGACTGAAAAACGTATCTGCAAAGAATCAACACGCTTGGAACAGGGTTAGTTGAATTAGGCCAATATTCCCATCTAACTGAATTCTTTCCTGCATTAAACCCCAATTCCCAATGAAGATTATATCCTGGAACATAAGAGGCCTCAATGTGCGTTCTAAGCACATGATGATCTAAAGAAAAATTCTCCAAGATAAGTCGACTGTCTTATTTTTACAAGAGACAAAGTGCTCCAACCACACCTTTCAAACCTTGTTAGCCAAAATATGGAGGGGTTTTCAAGGTATAACTATAGATGCTCGTGGCTCCTCTAGGGGAATTGTTGTGGCCTGGGATCCCTCTTTAGTAGTCTTGAACAATTTTTCTTCCACTACTAGATCTCTATCTGCATCCTTCCATATACTGGGAACCAAGTTTCATGGTTATCTTCTAAACATTTATAGACCTCAAATCCCATCTCGGAAATTAGATAAGCTTAAATAGCTGGACTAGTTTGCACAACAACATGCAGACTCCCCTATCATCTTTGGAGGTGATTTAAACATGATCATTGCTCTCGGTGAAAAAAGGAGGAAAGAAATCTAACACCTGAGGATCTCAGTTTCAAATATTTTATCAACAACTGCAAACTGCTGGACCTCCCCACCTCAGAGGGACTCTTTACCTAGAACAACAGAAGAGGAGGATACAAGTTCATTGCCTCAAGGCTGGATAGACTCTTAGCTTCTCAAAATATCATGGAATCTAGTGGCCATTTGGCCACAATTGTGCTTCCTTCCATGGGATTGAATCATTGGCCCATTTCCTTTATGTAGAATATTTTGGAAGCCCACATATTTATGCCCTTCCGCTTTGAAATTTTTTGGCTCTACCACCTGACCTTCCAAGACTATGTTCATAACTGGTGGGGTAACATGAATGCCTCAGGCCGCTCCAACTTCCAAGATGGTAGTAATGCATGAAAACATCAAACTTATCAAGATCAATCTTAAAATATTGAACCACAACACCTTTGGGAATATTTTAAAAGACAAGAGTGATATGGAAAAAGAGTTAGAAAAAATTCAGAAAATCATCATGGATGAGAGAGAAACTGTAGAAAACAAACTCAAGGAAAAATAAATCGCATTTGTTGACAAAAGGTGTGAGCAGGAGGAAATGTTCTGGAAACAAAAGTCCAGGATTGGTTGTATCAAAGAAGGGGAAGGGAACACAACTTTCTTCCACTGCTCTGTCATACAACACCACAGACAAAATCACATTTCCAAACTCAAAACTGAGGAAGGTGTTACACTGGAAACGTAGGGAGAGATCGAACAAGAACCCATTCATTATTTCCAAGATTTGTTTACTGAGCATGTTCCCTCAAGGGAGCAGGCCATAAAGAAAGTTACAGATCACATTCCTAGGATCCTCACCCCATACCATAATGTTGCACTAATGAATATCAAATATTTACAGAAAGTGGAGACTGCTATTAATCAGATGGCAGAAGATAAAGTACCTGGACCAAATGGTTTTACAATTAATTTCTTCCATCACTATTGGGATCCGGTA
This sequence comes from Pseudotsuga menziesii, assembly GCA_001517045.1. Taxonomy (NCBI): domain Eukaryota; kingdom Viridiplantae; phylum Streptophyta; class Pinopsida; order Pinales; family Pinaceae; genus Pseudotsuga; species Pseudotsuga menziesii. The sequence continues at coordinate 14,987 of LPNX010325156.1, read as the reverse complement.
AAGAACGAAGTGTTGGAGCTAGTTAAATAATCACGTCAAAAACTCTGGGTCTTGTCTACTCTCAATGTGACTTTTCTCACCCTAATTCCAAAAGAGACTAGGGAAACAACTCCTGGTAAGTTCCGGCCCATCTCTCTATGTAATGTGGTTTATAAGATCATCACAAAAGTGATTTCTAACAGAACCAAAACCCTCCTACCTTTACTCATCTCACATGAGAAAATAGGTTATGTTGAAGGAAGACAAATCCGAGACAGAATCATCCTATCCCACGAGGTCATCCACTCATTGATAATTACCAAAAAGGTTGGAATGCTTATCAAACTTGACCTTTCTAAATCCTTCGACCAATTCAATTGGGAATATATCGAAAAAAATGCTTCTTCCTTTTGGATTTTTTCAAGACTGGACCAGGTGGATACTTTCCCTCACCTCTTCTGCCTTCTATTCTATCTTGGTTTATGAAGAACCCTCATCCACCTTCTCCCCTTACAGAGGCACTCACCAGAGAGATCCGCTATCACCCTTCCTTTTCATCCTTATGGTTGAATGTCTGGGTAGACTTCTAAAATCGAAAATTTTGAAAGGATCTTTAAGAGGACTTGCTCCGCATGATAACTCCCCCCACATCTACCAACAATTCATCGATGATAATTTTCTCTTTGTCCATCCATCTGTTCAAGAAGCCCACTTCTTTTCAAAGGTCCTTCACATCTTCTTGGAGGATACAACAACCACGATAAACCTAGATAAGTCTTAACGCTTCCTTTTTAATACATAATTAATTACTCAACACAATACTGCTCGCATTCTTGGATTCTCCATCTCCTCCCTCCTCTCCAAGTATCTTGGTTCCCCATTTTTACTCTGCTATTCAACATTCCTCTTGGAAATATCTATTAGATAAGTTGGCCGAGAACAAAAAATTTTCCTGGACCTTTAGGACCTTAAACCTTGCTAGTATACTTACCCTTCTCAACTTCGTTTTGCAGTCTATGCCCCTCAACCTATTTTCAGTACTGGCTTCCCCTAAATGGGTCCTTAAAGCTATTTGCAACCTCCAACGCAATTTCCTCTAGGGAGGGAAATCTAGTCAACACAAATGGGCCTTGGTCAAATGGAAAACAATTACTCTACCTAAGGGGGAAGGAGGCCTTGGCATTCGATATCCTGAAGTAAACAATGAGATCCTCTCTGCCAAAATATGGTGGAATTGGATAGCGAAAAATACCACCCCTTGGGTGCTATTTTGGAACAAAAAATATGCACATGATTGGACCACATCCACTCTTGTATAATATGAGTTGGATCCACCGGGATCATTGATATGGAGAGCATATAACTACCAACAAGATTTAATTCAGCAACACAACTTCAGGGAAATTAGAAATGGATCCCACAAAAATTTATGGCACAACTCCTAGCAACAGTTACCCAAATTATCAGACCTTTTTAATTCACAGGATCTGCAGAAATTTATGCAAAGGACCGACCGAACAATAGTCAAGTACTTTTGGAAGGACACAACTCACGACAACTTTGGCCTCTAGAAAGAACCCACCTTGTGGGGGCTAACAGAAGATGATGTATCTCTGGATGCCATTTGGTCAGAAATTCAGAAGAGACTTATTGAAGTACGAGATGGTGAAGACATCATCAGATGGGGACACAAAACAAAAGGAACCTTCACTACTAAAGAAGTCTACTATGTGGAAATTGAAAGACAAATGGAGCCTCCTGATCCCCTCTGGAAGAGAATCTGGGAATCGAAATTTTGGCCCAAAATATATACTTTTCTTTGGCTGCTCACTCATCGCAATATCCTAACATGAGATAAATTAGTCAAAAGAGGATTTCATGGCCCCTCCTTTTGTGTCACATGTGGCAAACACTCTGAAACTATTAACCACCTCTTCGACTCTTGCGCACTAGATAATACTATCTGGAACTTTGTGGAGGATAAATGCAAAACATCCAAGAGAGTCAAAGGCGATGTGATCAAAACTCTCTAAATGTGGGGTGAGTGTCCTTATCAAAGCATTCTCCTCAACAAAATATGGGAGCTCATTGTAGGATTTGTATTTTTGAATATCTGGAAGGAAAGAAATAACCACATGTTTAAAGGGAAACAAAACGATGTTGAGGAATTATGGGATGGCATACAAAAAAACATTCAAGAAACTCTTCTGATTGGTAAATGGAATGACAATGACTAACCTACTCTGCATTCTGAACATGACATTCTGCTTGGGTGGGGTGTTGATCCAAGTTCCCTTACACATCACAGCCGCCCCCCAAAAATGAAAATTTCTAGTCCTGAGAAATGGGATATGCCGTCGACAGGGTTCTACAAACTCAACTTTGACGGCGCATCCAAAGGAAATATAGAAGTAGGTTTTGGTGGAGCTATACATGAATGCACATGAATTATACAACACGTATACTGGGGATACATGGGATGTGACAAAAATAATGCAATTGAATTATCTGAGCTAATAGAAGGTGTTCTCATAACCATGGACCTGAATTTATTTCCACTAATTACTGAAGGAGAATCTCAAATAATCCTCTCGCTTGCCACTCGCTTACAAAATGGAGCACACAGGGAGAAGATGTCACCTATATGGTGAATGGAGTTTTTCCTAATCCAATTAGATGAAATTCTTAAAAACAACAAAGTCTTCACCTTCCACCATGAAAGAAGAAAATCCAATTCACTGGTTGACCGACTAGCCAATGAGGGTGTTTGTTGTAACTCTGCACTAAACTATGGAAATATCAATTCTCCTGACTCTGAGGCATTTCTTATGGACTATCAATAGATCACCATCCAGGACATGCCACCCCCAGATGCGGGTGACACACAAGGCATTCACATGGGCCACTTGTCGCTTGGGATGCGTGGATCTGGCATAGGAAACAGAGAGGACGACGATGTGGCAGTCTTTAATTCCCAAGGTGGAGAGCTTCCTGACAACCCCACAAGCATTTGGGACTTCCATTCAAACCTTTGCTGTAACATATAGGATTTAATACCTTTGCGTGTTTGTTCATCATTATTTGAACCTGATATTTTGCATCCAGTAGATGATCCAATCGACATTCAACAACCTCATGCTGACCCTCCTTCTCAGTACAAGCAACCAAAGATATCTCTCCATGCATTAATTGGAGTCACCACCCCACAAACCATGCGGGTCAAGGGTTTCTTCAAGAATCTCCATCTTACAATACTCATTGATTATGTTAGCACTCATAACTTCATTGAACCTCAGATGGCCAAATAGGATGATTATTTTGTCCATCCTTTCTCTAGCTTTGAAGTCATGATTACCAATGAAGGCACTTTACCTTGCAAGGGGAAGTGTCGCAATGTGCATATCTCTATTAGAGATTATAACTAGTGCTCTGACATGTTTTCCTTTCTCTTATGAGGATGTGATGTGGTTTTGGGTGCTCAATGGTTATGCACACTTGGACCCATCTTATGGGATTTTGCTAATCTTTGGATGTAGTTTTCAGTCAATGAAAAAAAAAACACATTGAAGGGCTTACAACCAGGGTCTCTCAGTATCATCAGTTCACATCGCATGGAAAATATCTTTAAGAAGAATTCACATTGTGTCATTTCTCAAATACATAATTCCATTTAGATGCAACCATCAACAGTCTCCACTACTCCCTTGGATCTACAACAAATTTTGGATCGATATGCATGCGACTTTGCTGAACTAGTGGGATTGCCACCTTCAAGACCAGAGGACCATCATATTCGGCTCCATCCTGGAAGCGTCCCTCCCGACATCAAGCCCTATCGCTACCCGTTTCACCAAAAGACAAAGATTGAGATGCTCGTTCAAGACTTACTGAAGCAAGGTATTATTCTCCCTAGTACCAGTTCCTTTTCTTCACTAGTTCTTCTTGTCCAAAAAAAATATGGGTCATGGCGCCTTTGAATTGAATTTCGAGCACTTAATCATATCACAATCAAGAATAAGTTTCCAATTCCTATTGTTGATGAGCTTCATGTTGTTAATAATTTCTCAAAGTTGGATCTTCATTCTAGGTATCACCAACTTCGGGTTCATGAGGTTGATATCCCTAAAATAGATTTATGCACACATGATGGACACTATGAGTTTTTGGTCATGGCCTTTGGCTTCACTAATTCTCCTTCCACATTTCAGGCATTGATGAATAAAATATTCCAACCCTACTTGCGGAACTTGATTATGGTCTTCTTTGATGGTATCCTCATCTATAGTAAAACATGGGTTGATCATCTCCAACATCAATATCTTGTACTGCAACTTTTCTGCGATCATCATCTCCGTGCCAAACAGAATAAATGTGTTTTTGGACAAAAGGAAGTAGAGTATCTCAGGCATATTGTTTCAGCACAAGGGGTTCACGTGGATTCTACGAAGATAGATGCCATGAAAAATTGGTCGCATCCTTAGACACTCAAGAGCCTTCATGTTTTTTTGGGACTGATTGGACACTACTACAAGTTTTTCAAGGATTACAAGAAGATTGCAACGCCATTAACACCTCTATTGAAAAATGATGCTTTTATATGGATACATGTTGCTAAGTGTGCTTTTGACAAACTGAAACAAGCTATGTGTACCACACCTATTCTAACTATGTATGATTTTCCAAGCCCTTCACTATTGAGAGTGATGCTTACGACAATGGACTTGGTGTTGTTCTCTTTCAAGATGACATCCCATTGCGTGCACTAGCAAATCCATTTCCGGTAAGAATTTAGCCGCCTCTACATATGAGAAGGAAATGATGGCTATTTTACATGTAATACAAAAGTGGCATCCATACCTATTAGGGAATAATTTTTGCATTAATATTGATCACCATAGTTTGAAATATTTCCTGGAACAATGGGTATCATCCCCAACACAATAGAAATGGGTTAGCAAACTCATGGGTTATGACTATGAGATCATTTACAATAAGGGTAAGGACAATCTTATGGCGGATGGTATTTCTCGCACATTTGATGACCATGTTTCTCTTTAAGCTATTTCTATGCCTATTCCAAATTAGTTGCAATCTGTTCAACAAGGCTATGTCAATGAATCTTCATTATCTGAAATCATCCAATGGTTGGCCAATAAACCTTTTGTTGTACCACATTAATCTTGGGATGGTGTATCTCTGAGATACAAGGGTCATTCAGTGTTTCCTCAGAGCACAAATATTGAATAGGCTATCTTCTATGAAATCCATGCTTCTCCATCGGCATAGCACTCTGGGTTCCTAAAAACATATGAGTGGGCATGGCATAACTTCTTTTGGAAGGGAATGAAAAGGAAAAATCAACCTATGGTGGCTGAATGTGATACTTGCTAGTGCCACAAGGGTGAAACGACACTCCTTTTGATATTGCTTGAACCCTTTCTAATCCCTACATGGATTTGGATAAATATTTTGATGGATTTCATTAAAGGGATCCCTAAATCTGGAGGGAAGACAATGATCTTGGCTGTGGTTGATCGCCTCTCCAAATATAGTAATTTTTGTTCCCTTAACCATCCATATACTGCCTCCTCAATTACATAAATTTTCATGGACCAGATCTTCTGTCTTCATGGAATCTCTTCTTCCATTGTCTTAGATCGTGATGCAAATTTCACAAGTCATTTTTGGACGGAGCTATTTCGCCACACTGGCACCAAACTGAAGATGAGTTCAAGTTATCACCCACAAACAGATGGTTAGATTTAAGTTATAAGCAAATGTTCGGAAACTTATCTCATTGCTTCACCTATGAAAACAAACATCAGTGGGAAAAGTGACTCCCTCTCACTGAATGGTGGTACAATACCTCCTACCACACTGCATCTAAAATGACTCCATATGAAGCAATATATGGCTAGGAACCTCCAATGCTCCTTGCATACACCCCCAACAGTTCAACAATTTAGGTAGTTGACACGGTTCTTCAAAACCAAGATCAAATTCTTTATGTTTTGTAGGACAATCTTCATATGGAAAGAAAGTGAATGAAACATCAAGTTTATCAATACCGTTCCGAGCGCACTTTTCAAGTCGGTGATATGGTTTTTCTTTGTCTACATCCTTACAAGCAATCCTCCCTGAAACCCAAAGGGTTTCATAAGCTGGCTCCACAGTTCTATGGGTCATATAAGGTTCTTTAGAAGATTGCGTTCGTTTCTTACAAATTGGAACTTCCTCCTTCTTCTCACATTCACCCAGTATTTCATGTCTCTTGTCTTAATAAATTTATTGGCACCAACATATGAGCACAAACTGTTTTACCATAACTGGATAATGAAGGATCCATTATTTTGGAGCCGAAGGCCGTCATCAATAGGCACACTCGTCATCTTTTCTCTTGATCCATCACAAAGGTATTGATTCAATGGCACGACATGCAACTAGAGGATGCTACATGAGAATCACTCCTTCATATTCAACAACAATTTCCACATCTAAAGCTTTGAGGACAAAGCTTTTATAAGAGGGAGGGGATGTTAGGAATCAGTGTCAACCCTTCTCTTTACTTTGTTAGTATATTGTTGTTGGACACATATTCTTTGTAAGTTGTCTCGTGAGTATATTGTATTATCCCACATTCATGGGGAGTAATAGTTGTTTATATTAGACTTAGTATATAAGTACGCGTTGAGGCCAATGAAGGCATGCACGAGTTATTTGTATTGATCTTGCTCAAATGAAGTTTCCTCCTCGAAGTGGCCTACGATCAATAAATTCCTTCCGTGTTTTGTTATTTATGTTATATCATGCATTTTCATTATTTATTGCAAAAAGTTTCTCTCAATTTTTGACACGCAAAATCATATCAAAGTTAAAGGTGGTGCCAAGTGGGTGTCTTGAAATCAAAGGGAGAAATAATGTTGCGTGCTCAATCTCATTGGCATGTTGTATTGTTAATATTTCAAGGATTATAGTCAGATAATTGCTAAGATAAGGTTTACTTATGGAGACATCAATTTGGAAGTTTCAATGCCATGAAATTACACAATCAATAAACAACTTAGTAAATGTATTGTAATGATGGAAAATGAGGTTTACTTATGGAGACATCAATTTGAAAGTTTCAATGCCACGAAATTACACCATCAATAAACAACTTAGTAAATGTATTGTAATGATGGAAAATGAGGTTTACTTATGGAGACATCAATTTGAAAGTTTCAATGCCATGAAATTACACCATCAATAAACAACTTAGTAAATGTATTGTAATGATGGAAAATGAGATCACCACTAGCTCATAAAGAAAGAGTCTATCCTGCCACATCATCAAATCTTGATCAAGGAGGATAGGAAAGCTTGGAGATTAGATCTAATCCTTTTTCTAAAGATTATATTTATGAAAACGTGACAAATCACATCTCATTCAACATGTAGTCAGAGTTGGAATTTGATGGGCATTTGCCCATCTTTAGGCATTTTTCCTGTCAAATAAGGGAAGAAAAATTGAGAGAACGTTTTGTTAGACGGGTTAATAAAACTTTATTTTGATGTTCAACTATTTTTCCAAAACGTCATTATGTTAGAGGAAGGCTCGGATTACCTATGGCTAAGGGACAGAAGGCTGAGTCCAAGCTGAATCTGGATGGGATGGGCCAGGTGGCATTGGCGGAGGTTGATAGTTAATGTGTTATTAGTTAGCCTAATAAATATTAGGTATATCATTGAATGTAAGTAAATGTTGCAAAATAATGACCGAGCCCTAGCAATAGCTCCTGATGTAAACCCTGGAGAAAATAGCACGAGATTTGAACCGGGGATAGAGCACTTCATTCTCTGATTCCCATCGAAGCTAACGAAAGGCTATGACAGCATCCTCTTAAGCCACAGGACCAGTTCTCGACTGCGAGGCAAGGCAATAATCGTTGAAGGACGGAGCCTTTCATGGTTATGTATCAGCTTCAGTACTGGAAAAGAACGATGTTGGGCCTATAAAGTACAAACCCTCCACCATGGAAGAAGAGAATGAATAGAAGTCTTTGTTTGAAATTAGTATCTTGTTGGGGTAGGAACTAGGAAGATTCGAGCTATCAAATTTCAACCATGTGGGTGGAGACTGGACGACGAGCATGGGTTAGTGGTTATATGAAATTTTATAGGAAGCCACCATCCAGATTTCAGAGTATTTCAAAGTTTAGGGGCTGTTGGCAGTGCATGAAATAGGAGGGAACCAAGAGGAACAGTGGGGATACTGGAGTGTGGAGGAACAACTAGAGATACAGCTCAAGGTTTTATCTCCATTTGGAATTTCATTGTATTTCTTGCATGTTTGAATTGTAGTTCTTTGATCCTTAAGGTAGAAAATTGAAACTTTTGAAACTTTTGGACCAAAGGCTTAGAAAAGGGTTCATTTTCCCTAGAAAGCATAGCAGGCCCATCTTGGACCTTCCTTCAACGACATTCCCCACTAAACGTTCTTGGGCCTGAAAGTTCATGCTGGGCCTGAATGTCATTCATGCTGGAGAAGGTTAAGATATTCTTAACTCTTTCTTCAATGATATTCTATAAAGATATTATTAACTCTTGCTTCAATGATATTCTATACTAGGCTTGAAAGTTCATGCTGAAGAAGGCTAGAAGGTTAAGATATTCTTAACTCTTTCTTCAATGATATTCTATAAAGATATTATTAACTCTTGCTTCAATGATATTCTATACTAGGCTTGAAAGTTCATGCTGAAGAAGGCTAGAAGGTTAAGATATTCTAAATGTATTGTTGAAGAAATCTAAA
>LPNX010325119.1:183113-199199 GCA_001517045.1 Pseudotsuga menziesii | reverse complement strand
CTACTATAAATTTCCCATTTTTCGATTATGAGCTTTGCGAAGGTTATTTGCTGAAATTGACAAAATCGTGAAAGATATTGAAGCTATCAAGAAGAAACTACTGAATCTGTGGCTCAGCTACTTAATTCAAGGGATTGACGGAGGGAAATCACCTATTGTTTAGGAGAATCGCCAAATCCCCATTATCAATAACTCGATTCAACGGTTGATTCTACACTACTCGGCTATTGCTCTAATTTCCTGGGAAGTTTTTGGGCCATATCCCCATCTTCAACTCTCTGATTCAATGAATGCTTTAGATCTTGACAATGAAAATCTAATTTCCTCAATTTCTTTTCAAGTTCTGCATTAGCTTGTGCTTCAACCATCCAATGCACCTTATAAGGCCACGACCCGTTGCTCCAAGCTTTTGTAACTGTAAGATCGCAAAGAAACCAAATAATTTTTTATAGAATCCTCTAATCTCTTGTCAGCCAGTCCAGAAACAATGTAGACTTAAACGTTAACCCATTCCAAAAATAATACAGTTGAATTTCTTGATTTAGTTTTTAATCATATGCACTTTTCTAGGTATATTCTTCACCTACAACAATTTCAGCAATTCTTCCTTTATTCTTCCTCTAACAGTTAGCAGGTGATTTAGTTTTTAACTTTTCTAGGTATATCCTTCCCACACAACAGATATGCTTCGCAACTTTTTCTGCATATATAGGTTGTTCGGTATATTCCTCCAACACAAGAGATATGCTTCGCAGCTTCATCCACAGCTTCACAAAATGTATAGAAATAGTATAAAAATGGTCAAGGTCTCTCTTGAAGTAAATCATTCTCAATCATAAGAGAGGCTTCTACTGTTGGTGGCTGTTTAAACGTACCCGGAAATTATTTATTTCTCGTAACTGTATCATAAGAATTAGAATTTAAACACTTGCATTATGCTTATCCAGCGAAGGTCTGATCGGTTTTGTTGCCGCATCTATAGCGTGGAAGAAGGTAGGTTTGATTTTGTTGTTGTATCCATAGTGTTATAATCCACTAAGCTCAAATTTGGGTGGTATAATTTAGCGTTATCGTTCTCTACATGGCATGCTAAGAGAGTAGAGACCGTTTTCGTTACAAAGCTTGTTGCATGGACAACTATAACAAATTTATGAGAAGACAGAGATAATACTTCTATATTGTCCTCCTCCTCCCTTACGGAAATGAGTGAAATGATGTTGGGAGTTAGTCTCATAGGCATAGATATTGGGGTTCATTGACAAATTTACATTCAAAGAAAACCAAAGAGGCACTAATCCCGCGCACATATTGTTTAATGTATTGAAATTATCTTAATCAATCATTTCTTGGATCATTATGTATTGAAATTTTCTTACTCATTCATTTTTTACATCATTATGCATTAAAGTCAAAAGAGTCAAAAGAGTGAAAGGATTATTATTGCAATGAATTGACATTTAGTATTCTTACCAAAGAATTCAATTATTATCAATTTGAATGCATTGCACACTAACATATATCAGTAATACTCTCAATTCAATCATGTTGTTTTACATTTACATGAGTATTCAAGATACATAATTCTTCATTGTAAGCTTGTCTTTCTCACAAACATAGCGATAGGTTCAGGTTACATGATTCTTCATGTAGCCTTGGCTTACTCTCAGGGCATATAATCCTATGGTGATCATTACGGTCTCTTTCCACTTAGCATGGCAGGTTGAATTTGTTGATCTCAAAGAGAACAATTTTTGAGATCAACAAAGACTATGCACTAAGTTGTAAGTTGTTTTTTATAAATTTAATTTGCATTTTAATAGAGTTAATGAAATTAATTTCTCTTCATTTTTTATATAATTTTACCCAATTAAATTGAGAAACATTAACACTATATTAAATTAAAGTAATGATGAAAAAAATTCATATTAGGGCATATGAATTTTTAAAAATAGTGAAACTAGTAGGATGAGATTTGGTGTAAATACCTGAGAATGAAGAGATGATCCTGAAGGTGGAAATTGTATTCATTTATTGTATTCATTTCTCGCCCAAATCATGTTCACCCTTGTGTGCTTTAGTCGACATGAAATCATTGCATTTGACTGTTGTGGAGAAATGACAGGCACAACCCATTTTGGGCGTAAATCATGATTTACAAAACACATGTTTGTTTTGGAGAACACAACGTGTGCACATATTGTAAAACATAATGTGTGCATGTTTTATAGCAACATAACATGCACACGTTTTGTTTAACTATCCTAGTTGACAATAAGCTTGGCAGGATTGGGACTAGGCTTGGTAGGCTTCGCCTTGCTTGGGATTATTTCTCTTCTATAGATCTTGAATGAGTTTCTTGAATCTACTATTGCATATAAAAGGTCCCTCAACTTTGTGCACTCACCCTCATCTCAACCAACATTGATTCAATGGTACTTAGGCTATAATGGAGGGATGTTACTTACAAATGAAGTTGTAAATACAAAATCAACATATAAGCCATGAAATCAACATTCAAGTGAGTCTTTTAATATTTGTCGAAAATTAACTTACTATGTTCCTCACTCAAAAGATGAACTAAAAAGTAGGAAGCCATCGTCTTCTCCATACCAACACAAGGAAAGTGGGATTCAATTGGCTACTAGTGAATATGAGGAACTTGTGATCTAAGGTGGTGTCACACATGTTTTGAGTGTTTACTTTCACAAGTAGTTTTACTTCTTTCAACTATGGTATAGAGAGGGAAACAACTCAATTTTTTCTTGTACATTGAAGATAATAGGTCAAATGAAGACATGTATGAGGGAATCACATGTGCTATGTTAGGATCTTCAATTTCTTTGATAACAAAAGAACTTTCTTACATAGTTGGTTAGAAACCCAATAAATAAGAATATTATCTTGATGATACCGTGGAGGTCCTAAGAATGCTTCAAATTTTGGCCACATCTTTTGATTAGGTAGAGATAATTTATTTGCTCAAGTTCCAAGGTTAGTTTGAGTACATAATATCAATATGGTTTTTTGTTATTGTTGTCGTAGCTATAAACAAATGGATACATTTAGTAATAAAGATGTTCAAATGTAACATCATTCAAGCATGAAGCTACTAGGAGGATTAAACTTCAAATGTAACATCATTCAAGCATGAAGCTACTAGGAGGATTAAACTAACTCTGGGTTTGTGTAGTCCCATTAGAGAAATAATTTCAATGCATGGATGAAGAGATGAAATTGTGAATGCAATTTACTAATTTAGGAGTTATAGAAATATCTCAAGTAGGTCTATTGAACTATTCGATGCAATAGTGTGGGTGATCCTACACATTATCCGTGGATCATTCAATTTTTCATGTAACATTTTAACGACGTAGAGTTATTTCATAATATTCTTATGAAACCATTGTAGAACAATCATGAAATTCCATTGTGACAATGTTTGGTTTAAAAACACATTTACATTGCTACTAGTAGAGTTCTAGGTTCATAGGACCATAATCTTAGGTGTAATATGTGATTTTAAATCAACCTAAGACTTGAAAGCTAAGCCTCGAACTTAGGGTTTTCTCTTTTGCCTTTATGAACATATTGGTAAATGATTTTTTTTTTGTGTTGTTATCTTTGATGCTCAACTAAATTCCTCTTAAAATGTGCTTTTCCTCTTCCAAGTAATCAAATTCCAAGAAGAGGAAGAGAGAATTTCTTGGAATATTGTGCATGAGGGTCATCTAATAAACCAAGTAGATATTTTTTTTGAAATAAATAAATACTAACTTACTATTAACACTAATTTGGAAGTCTCTCTAAGTAACAAAGTTATATTTCTTTGTTCTTTATGTTGAGTGTGATTCACTAGCACTAGATCCATTGTAATTAGAAGTTTGATTTTGTCACCTATGTTACAAAATGCGATTGTGATATTTTATACGAGTCATCTAAAATTCAATGATTTTTTGGACCAAATGGTTATTTTTATCAAAATATAGCGTTTTTTTATTTTCAAAAATAAGAATTTAAGTGTGTTTAAATTGTGATTTTGATGGTAGATATAAATTCACCACTTCAAAAACCTCTAAGACATCTAAAACTTGATAGTTGTAACATGGTTTTTGAAAAATTGAGACCAAAATTTTCAGTGAGTTAGTTGTTATCTATCTTGTGGGAAAGTGTTTTGATGAGATTTGTTCATGAAGAAGAGTTACCTTCCTATTTTTGGGGAAAGAAAGTTATGCAAAGTATTAAATAAGGAGAGTGTAATTAGATGATGAAAATTCATCTTAATATATATTTATTAAATAAGCAAATTTATATTTATACGTTTTAATAATTATCAAATTATGAAATTTTCTAATTTTAATCTTAATTTAGAATGTTATAGGTTGATTTTTCATTTGATTTTTTTTAAAATATACTATAATATAAACTAGTATTGTTTTTAAATCCAATGTTGATTTCTTCATTGCATGGTGAGTAGCGATGGGTTAATGCTGTCATGTTTGTTATGTTTGTCACATTATGTAAATCTTTCTATGTTTACTCATAATTTATCAAAAAAAAGAAGTAAGTATACGGGTTTTCACAGTCCAACATACGATATATGATACACCATGATAATCCCCCCAAAAATGATATATCAAATAAAAAGTAATTAAAAAATTAATTTTGGTTCATAAAATTAATGTTAGAGAGCATAGATTCATCTTAAACTTGGATCTCTTAAGAACCGAGAAAGATCCAATTTCTTGAAGTGTAAATTTTTTCTTAGTATATAAATTTTTTTAGATAAACTTAAATTTACATCTCTCTCGATGGTTATTAAATCCAAGTTTAAAATAGTTCTATGCTATTTTTAAAGAGGTTTTATTTTGTTTCAATTTAATTATTCAAATAAGAGAGACTAATTGCCTCGAAGAGGCACTTTCTATATCCCAGTAGGAGGAGATGTGTAACTCCTTCCATGCTCATCCTAGTTGCGGTGAAGAGGCACATTCAATAGCTTAGTAGGAGGAGATGTGCAACTCCTTGTGTGCTCATCATAGTGTTGACATGTGTCCTTTTAAAAAAATAATAAAATATTATATACAAAAAAATATTATAGAAAAATTAAAATATTATAAAAATAACGTGTCAGCTCAAATTAAATTAACCATTTAGAATAGAATATATATAAAGTTGCACAAATTAGCTAAATTAGGTGTAGCCTAATTATTCTACGTTTTCAATTTTCTTTTGAGAATAATTTCTATCTTATTTTGTTCTGAGTATAGTTGGAAATCTTTAAAAAAATCTTAAAATAACATAAATTTGGTATGGAACTTGCATATATTGGGTGCCATGAGGGTATTTGAGGTTGCTGAATCTATTTATGGATTCAAAATCACAATTGAAACACTTTCAAGTTTGGAATTTAGCAAAAAACAAATATACCGAATTCTTACCAAAACCCATCGTAAAGTCTAAAAAGTAGAATAAATAGAGTACCTCGATAAATTAAAATGCTTCCTCAACATTTGCACTCTAAAAAGGGTTTGCAATTCAAGATATTTAATCGCTCGTCGTTTCTTGTTAGATCACCTTTTAAGATGGATCTATTCTAGTAGTAACCACTCTGGCTTAAATATATATTAATGAATCACCATTTTACACAAATAAAGCTTATGAGGTCTACATTAAATTAGAATGATCTAATATAACGATGCTCGAATATGAGCTTGGCACTGTTTTGATAAGTATTTTCCAAACAAGTGGTTAAACATAGAAAAGCTTATAAGAATCCAATATGATGGTTCTGAACTATGACCTTGGCTTGTATTTTATGAGTATTTTTCAAAGGGGTGGTTAAACAAAAGACATTTGAACCAATTTGACTTATGGAAGAAAAAGAATGGTTATGATCACGCCAACTTTCTCCTATTTTTTCTGTTATGCCACCAGATAAAGACGGTTGGAAATAAGTGGCAACTTCAAGTATAGCATGGAGAAATTGTAAGCAAATGAAATCATTATTTGGGAGAAATGGAAGCTTAGTAAAGAGTCAGAAGATGAAAAGAGAAATGTAACAGCAGGTGAAACTTGCACTAAACCACATCATGTATGCAATGGTGATGAATAATGTCGAGTAAGGTGGCATCTTAAAGGGGTTTCCAATGGCATGGTAAACACCTTGATCTTTTAAACAAAACCTCCACTAGTGTGCCTACGAAGTAACTCATTTGAGTATTGGATATCAATCCTAATACATGTTTAGGATTTGAGGGGATCCTTCCCGAGTGCTATAAATCTCAAAATTGATCTCATATCCCACCATTGTGGTAAATATTCCATCCAAAAGGCCTATCTTGTGGTTCATGTCTCCATTCATGATCCATGTTCCTTACATTTAGCTCTTTTAGGGAACAAGCCCAAATAATTAGCCTTAAGCATTTCTTGGGCGAGGAGACACTTCCCTAGTGTAACAAAATTTATAATTAGGTCCATGTTCTTTGTAATACACATGTGTTAGGGTTGTAAGTAGGTTGATAATGTAATGTTAGAAGGGTACCTAAATATGCTAAGGTGATGCTATCAATGTGTTCTATCTAACCTACAGCATTAACAAAGCTAACCTTCTTATCCCATAAACCTACATATCTAACCCACCCACCCACCTTCCTAACCCATATATTGCACTAACCTAACTAACCCACCTAACCCATAGAGGACCTAATATTCTAATCCATTAACACATCTACCTACTAACTGACATAACATGTCCAAACCCACCAACCTACCTTACACATGTAATCCACATGTGTTTTCTACGTAAGTGGGATTCTATGACGACAATATTTAGTGATGATATAAGGGTCCCAGACATAAAAACACTAAGTTGACAATACAATGGCAATAATGAGATGCTAATGGGACATTATAAGGAGGTCAATAGATGCTAAGGAGACACCATAAATATGTTAAGGATATGCAAAAGGGACACATGCTATCTACGCAAAATTGAGAAAAAGAACAAAAGAATGACAAAGATATGCAACCAACAATGCCATTGATGATGCATAAAATATCATTGCGCATCCTTTTTCCAATCTAAGCATAAGAGGATGCAAAAAATGTAGCAAGGTAGTAGAGTTCCTATTAAAAAATTTGCTAATTTAATTTAGATGGTGTTTCTCATTTAAGATATTTTTATCACTTTAAAATATAAAAGGTGAGGATAGTGATTATCCACACACATAGTAGCATGTAGTTATAAATAATACATACACATGTAATGTTGCTTCAAATGTTCAATGTAAAAGAAAATGTAGCTTCCCACAATGAGTCTACCATACTCATTACAATATGTGCCTTTATGATATGCCTGGCATATGCCATGTAGCACACTCAAACATAGTTGACATTCAACAATGTGTCATTTTCCATTACATATAACGCTTTATTTATTTATTTGAGATTTCTGGGAGGATTTGGGAATCCTGTAAATTTGTGGTTGGATTGGTTCACTAGCAATGTGAAGGAAGCAAAGTTGGGTGGGACATTGCCTCCTATTTGATATAGAGATGGAAAGACCAGGGAGTTTATATTGCAGATTTGTTACGATTTCAGGTGTGCCAACTAAGTAAAAAGGATATCTTCCATTTTCGATACCTTTGGGACTCTATGGCCTGCTCAGGGAAGGAGCCAATACTTATTTATCAGGAGTTTGGGTTGTTGGCATTGCATTTTTGCTTGATCATGGAGTTGTAGTCCTTCCTTCCCTATTATGATTTGTTTAACATGAACATTGGGATGGACGGGCTCTTTTGGAGGCATTGCTAGTGGATATTTGGCACACCATTATTACAGTATGATTCTCATCATATGTATTCAGTTATTCATCTCATACATCCCTTCCTGCCAATACTCAATGCAATATGGGTATCATCAGATCCAAAGGCTCGGTGTGTTCTATAATGTCCCCCTATTCTAATATGATGAAGTATAGTTGATTTTTACTGGTTATGTTGATAATATCTTTGGTTCTGCACTTTTATCAAACACTTGGAATACCCACCAAAATGTTTCATCTAACTGTAAATCTAATTTTGGTTTTCTAGATTATAATTTATGCTTGTTTGAGGTTTATAATGATCGAAAAGCTTAGATATTGTTGGGGCCAAACATATACTTATTGCACTCAATATGGAAGGTAGAAACATAGATATACATAATCAAACTTCTAAGATCAACAATAAAACTCAGATATGATTTATTCAATGGAATGATTGTCATACATTCCTAGTAGTGTAATTTATATGGATATAACTTCATGTATTATGGTTGTAGAAGTCCCCTTTTTGCCCATAATGAATAATACACTTTGTTGTAGGTGTGGTATTGTTGGTAGCATCCTTTCTATTGTTGTAGATGTTTATTTAATGCCCAAAATGAATACTAAACCTTGTTTTAGGTGATTGTGAAAGATGGCTACTCCTTTAATACTGTAATGGCTCTCCTCTAGTGCTCGGAACACTGAATATGACCCAATGAAGAGGAAAAATACCAAAGAAAGTGCCCAGTAGTGGAATTTATCCCTTATACTTTGTTAGATGGTGGTTGCGATAAAAGATATATGCCCAGATCTAGTATTGAGCTCACATACAAAGTTTCTAGCCCTTGGATGGGCCGCTTCCTCTTTAGAAACCTTTTTCCACACTTAACACGACCCCCAACAAGAGAAATGGGGTAGCCATGGATTATGATATTTATACACATAAATAATACACATCCCTTGTCTGATCTTGATTTTCATTCACTCGAAGTTTTAGTTGGCTGCACATCTCCAGCAACACTTGTTCAACTACAAAGCTGTGTGATAAATCCAGCCATACCAAGTAGTCAAAACCGTGTTGGACCCTTTCGCTTTTGAATAGATTTTGAGCCAGAAGGGTTTTACCGAGCCCCCCCATACCCACTAGGGAAATGACTTGACATCCATCTTTCTGCAATATCAGATTCGTAAGGAGACAAATATGATCTCCCATGCCTACGATATTATGTGATTCTTTAGTAAGAGCGCTGGATATTTCTCTCTGGTCTTCTAAATTATTGGCATTGAATGCATGAAGTTGCATCACTGACATATGACAGGTGTAATTGTTGAGTCTCTCACTTAACGAGACATATCTTATGTATGATTTTATTATATTCATTTTGATTATGCTAATGAGAATTAAATTGAAGAGCTGTTTGCTCAGTTCCGTCCCGTCCTATTCCATTTTGTTCTGCTTTGTTTCATCTGTGCTGTTTCATTCTGTAAACTCTACCTCTCTGTAAACTATTATGCTCTACTATTCCAACTCTCTCTTCCCATCCATTCAACTCTATAATTCCACATCTTGAAGCATAAGCTGAAAACCATGAAGGTACCTCTTGGTTTGATTCTTGCGTAAGATCAGCAAGAGACTTAGCTATATTAAAATTACCTTCATGGGGGAAGGCAATAAACAAATCATGACCTGTATGCCCTATGCGATGCACATAATCATTAATTTCATTTGGGAAATAAAAAATAAGAACATGAGCAACTTGTGGAAAATCAAGACCACGAGAAACAACATCTGTAGCAACAAGAATAGGAGTGAGCCCAATCTTGAAAGACCTCAATGTTTTCTCACACTCCTTTGGATTCTGTCTCCATGAATACTGGTTGCTGGAACAGTGGAAACCTATTGGAACACAACCAGTATTCCAATGAATCAGATCCCTTTTTTGTTTCCACGAACACCAATGTCAAAGAATGCTTTCCTGCATGAATTTCAAACATAGTTGTAACAACAAGGGGACTACGACTACTTAAGCGACTTGGTACAGGATTCAAGGAAGTACAGTACTTAGGTTTCTCATCTTCCAATACAACTCAATCTCTTTAGTTTTTCGACTAGGAATGCACCCAGGAATTAGTGAGTAGTGGTCGGTCTTCTAGCAGATTGGCAGTACAAACGAAAGAAAATATGTCTACTAATTATTTGCTTTGAAAATAAACGTAGTCACTGCGTTGAATTGAATGGAATAATGTGGGGTCTAAGTGCCAATAACAATACAAACTCATAAATCCTGGTAATGATATTCTCAACATGCAGGAAAAAGGAAACATCCATAGCAACCATTCACAAATATAGTCTTGGTATTACAATTTAAATTTTGGGCTTATAACGATCTGATTTTGCAAGTTAGTTTGATCATTGCATTATTATTTTGACAGCAATCTCCAAACCTAAATAAGATGCTCTAGATATTTTTATTTCCCAGTGTGCTCAAGAAAATTGAATATTCTATATATATGTTCAACAAATATTCAATCTGCATAAGAAATCAATCAACCCTGTGGAAGAAAGTTTTTAGATCAAAGCAAAAATAACATATTTCAGTTCTGGACAGAGCACGCCAACAGAAAGTAAAGGATTTGAGTACTCCCTATACAATGATTTCAACTAGTGATCATCGCCTTGTAATAAAAAGATTGATAATAATAAAGTCAGGCCATAGGTTGAAGAATAGTCAGCATAGGAACTATGCACTAATAATGCTTGGCAGTGCCCGGCATAGAGCATGAATTGAATTTCAAGCTCTTGGTAGATTAAATATTGTTGTATAATAGATTTTCAAATCTTAGAAATGGGACCATTAAGACTGATCATGGTACTCGATGCTCCCATTGATAGATCATAGGACAACCAATAGTTCGTGTGAATATATAACGGATGAGTTTTATTCATCTGCATATATATGTTCAACACTCGAAAGAAAGTAATTATAGCAAATTTTCAAGTTTGAAGGGAACAATACTTACCGAAGTCAGACAAGCGTGCCATCTACCTTCAAAGTCCAGTCTCAAGTTAAATAGTCTTGTTTTACCAGGGCACTTCTCACAAGTTCCATGGCCCATATATCAAACTATTGTCTTTACAACTTCATCTAAATGGATCATCAAAACAATACACTGATCACTATCCATACATAACAATGATGACTCAGAACAACTATCATTATTTTATGGATAGGCCGGTGCTTTGTACTGTCTCTCTTTAATGTCATTATAGGAATTACATGTTGGCAAAAATAAATATGACATGTCTATCAAATGTCATTATAGGAATTACATCTTGGATAGGGGTTTTTATCAAATTTAACCCCTTTAATGTCATTATAGGAATTACATCTTGGAAATCTAGTGACTGCTAGCTTTCCTTCTAACATAAGCATGTGTATCATGCTAGAAGAAATGCTTATGCTAGAAGGAAATGTAGCATTCGTTCAAAATATAGTACATTGCACAAGCTCAAGGTATAAGCTAGCAACCACCAATCACCATGGACAGGGTTTTTGTATTGGAAAGCTAGTGATTGTTAGCTTTTTTCTAGCATAAGCATGTGTGTTTATGCTAGAAGGAAATGCTTATGTTACAAGGAAAGCTAGCAATTGCTAGCTTTCCTTGATCTTTTTCCATGTTCTTATTTCAAAATAGAGCACATGGAACAGGCTCAAGGTATAAGCTAGCAACCACCAATCACCATGGACAGAGTTTTTGTATTGGAAAGCTAGCGACTGTTAGCTTTCCTTCTAGCATAAGCATGTGTGTTTATCCTAGAAGCAAATGCTTATGCTACAAGGAAAGCTATTAGTTGCTAGCTTTCCTTGATCTTTTGCCATGTTCTTAAAAATAGAGCACATGGCACAAGCTCAAGGTATAAGCTAGCAACCACCAGTCACCATGGACAAGATTTTTCTATTGGAATGCTAGCAACTGTTAGCTTTCTTTCTAGCAGAAGTATGTGTTATTATCCTAGAAGAAAATGCTTTTGCTAGAATGAACGCTAGCAGTCGCTAGCTTTTCTTGATCTGATGCCATGTGCTTATTTCAAAATAGAGCACATGGCACAAGCTCAAGGTATAAGATAGCAACCACCAATCACCATGCCCAGGGTTTTTCTACTCGAAAGCTAGTGATTGCTAGCTTTCCTTCTAGCATAAGAATGTGTGCTTATGCTAGAAGGAAAGCTTCCTTGATCTTGTGCCATGTGCTTATTTCAAAATAGAGCACATGGCACAAGATCAAGGTATAAGCTAGCAACCACCAATCACCATGCCATAGTTTTTCTATTGGAAAGCTAGCGACTGCTAGTTTTCCTTGTAGGATAAGCATGTGTTCTTATGCTAGAAGGGAAGCTAGCAGTCACTAGCTTTCCTTGATCTTTTTCCATGTGCTTATTTCAAAATAGAGAAAATGGCACAAGCTCAAGGTATAAGTTAGCAACCACCAATCACCATGGACAATTTTTTTCTATTGGAAAGCTAGCAGCTGTTAGCTTTCTTTCTTGCATAAGCATGTGTGTTTATGCTAGAAGGAAATGATTATGTTAGAAGGAAAAATAGCAATCACTAGCTTTCCTTGATCTTGTGCCATGTAGTTATTTCCAAATAGAGCACATGGCATAAGATCAAGGTATAAGCTAGCAACCACCAATCACCATGCCCAGGGTTTTCTATTGGAAAGCTAGCGACTGCTAGGTTTCCTTCTAGCAAAAGCATGTGTGCTTAAGCTAGAACGAAATTCTTATGCTAGAAGGAAAGCTAGAAATCGCTGGATTTCCTTGATCTTTTGCAATGTGGTTATTTCAAAATAGAGTACATGGCACAAATTCAAGGTATAAGCTAGCAACCACCAATCACCATGCCCAGTGTTTTTCTATTGGAAAGCTATCGACTGCTAGCTTTACTTCTAACATAAGCATGTGTGTCATGCTAGAAGGAAATGCTTATGGTAGAAGGAAAGGTAGCAT
The DNA here is from genome assembly GCA_001517045.1 of Pseudotsuga menziesii. NCBI lineage: Eukaryota > Viridiplantae > Streptophyta > Pinopsida > Pinales > Pinaceae > Pseudotsuga > Pseudotsuga menziesii. Next base: position 186,384 of record LPNX010325119.1, on the reverse strand, counting down.
TTGTTCAAAATAGAGTACATGGCACAAGCTCAAAGTATAAGCTAGAAACCACCAATCACCATGGACAGGGTTTTTGTATTGGAAAGCTAAGGACTGTTAGCTTTCTTCTAGCATAAGCATGTGTGTTTATGCTAGAAGGAAATGCTTATGCTACAAGGAAAGCTAGTAGTCGCTAGCTTTCCCTGATCTTTTTCCAAGTTCTTATTTCAAAATAGAGCACATGGCACAAGCTCAATGTATAAGCTAGCAACCACCAATCACCATGGACAGGATTTTTCTATTCGAAAGCTAGCAACTGCTAGCTTTCCTTCTAGCATAAGTATGTGTTATTATCCTAGAAGGAAATGCTTATGTTAGAAGAAAAGCTAGAAGTCGCTAGCTTTTCCTTGATCTGATGCCATGTGCTTATTTCAAAATAAAGCACATGGCACAAGCTCAAGGTATAAGACAACAACCACCAATCACCATGCCCAGGGTTTTTCTACTGGAAAACTAGAGACTGCTAGCTTTTCTTCTAGCATAAGAATGTGTGCTTATGCTAGAAGGAAATCTAACAGTTGTTGCTTAATAAGCACATGGCATAAGATCAAGGTATAAGCTAGCAACCACCAATCATCATGCCAGAGTTTTTTTCTATTGGAAAGCTAGCGGCTGCTAGCTTTCGTTGTAGGATAAGCATGTGTTCTTATGCTAGAAGGAAAGATGACAGTCGCTAGCTTTCCTTGATCTTGTGCCAAGTGATTTTTTTAAAATAGAGTACATGACACAAGCTCAAGGTATAAGCTAGCAATCACCAATCACCATGCCTAGGGTTTTTCTATTGGAAAGCTAGCGACTACTAGCTTTTCTTCTAGCATAAGCATGTGTGTGTATGCTAGAAGGAAATGGTTATGTTAGAAGGAAAGCTAGCAGTCGCTAGCTTTCCTTGATCTTGTGCCATGTGCTTATTTCAAAATAGAGGACATGGCACAAGATTACAGTATAAGTTAGCAACCACCAATCACCATGGCTAGGGTTTTTCTATTGGGAAGCTAGTGATTAATAATTTTCCTTCTAGCATAAGCATGTGTGCTTATGCTAGAAGGAAATTCTTATGTTAGAAATAAAGATAGCATAAGCATGTGTTCTTCTTTCAAAATAGAGCACATGGCACAAGATCAACGTATAACCTATCAACCACCAATCACCGTGCCCAGGGTTTGTTTATTGGAAAGCTAGTGATTGCTAGCTTTCCAATAACATAAGCATGTATGCTTATGCTAGAAGGAAATGCTTATTCTAGAAGGAAAGATAGCAGTCACTAGCTTTCCTTGATCCTGTGCCACGTGCTTATTTCAAAATAGAGTACATGACACAAGCTCTAGGTATAAGCTAGCAACCACTAGTCACCATTCCCAAGGTTTTTCTATTGGAAAGCTAGCGACTACTAGCTTTCCTTCTAGCATAAGCATGTGTGCTTATGCTAGAAGGAAATGCTTATGTTAGAAGGAAAGCGAGCAGTCACTAGCTTTTATTGATCTTGTGCCATGTGCTTATTTCAAAATAGAGGACATGGCACAAGATTACGGTATAAGTTAGCAACCACCAATCACCATGGCTAGGGTTTTTCTATTGGAAAGCTAGTGATTGATAAATTTCCTTCTAGCATAAGCATGTGTGCTTATGCTAGAAGGAAATTCTTATGTTAGAAAGAAAGCTAGTAGTTGCTAGCTTTTTTTGATCTTGTGCCATGTGTTTCTTTCAAAATATAGCACATGGCATAAGCTCAAGATATAAGCTAGCAACCACCAATCACCATGCCCAGGGTTTTTCTATTAGAAGGCTAGTGACTACTAGATTTCATTCTAGCATAAATATGTGTGCTTATGCTACAAGGAAATGCTTAGGCTAGAACAAAAGCTAGGAGTCACTAGCTTTCCTTGATTTTGTGCCATGTGTTTATTTCAAAATAGAGCACATGGCACAAGACCAAGGTATAACCTAGCAACCACCAATCACCATGCCCAGGGTTTTTCTTCTGGAAAGCTAATGAGTGCTAGCTTTTCTTCTAGCATAAGCATGTGTGCTTATGCTATAAGGAAATGCTTATGCTAGAAGGAAAGCTAGTAGTCGCTATGTATTAGTAGTTGTTAAGCTAGTAGTCGCTTATAATTCCACAAACTTCTACTATGTATTAGTATACTAATAGTGGCATCAAGTAGCATTGCTTGAGATTTTGTATTACTCTAGTTCCATATAGATGTTATTCTTCACTAGTCCACAATATAGGTTTAGATGACACCAAATAACTATTTTCGAGAGTACTTAAAATAGGGATGACTCCAATCAAGGATATTTGAATTTACTTTGAACAATTGAGACAAAAAAATAAATCTTAGTGAGCCATGATTATACAAACTTGCATGATCAATCATGGTTGGATTCAAACCTACTTAATAACTTCCTTCAATACTATTACAAGTTCCATGATTATACAAACTTGCATGATCAATCATGGTTGGATTCCAACCTACTTAATAACTACCTTCAATACTATTACAAGTTCTTAAGTATGGAAAATTTTTAAACATTTTTACAAGTTTTTCTAAGAATAGTTTTGTTTTTGTATTAAGATTATATACATTGATAACCAATCTTGTTTGGATTACACTTTGTAGCTCCATCGTAATTTATATGTAAAGTCCCTTTTGGCAGTGGGGACTAAATGGTGGGGAACAATGTTTAATTTGCACAACAAAATGATGCCATACCCTTTTTAGCTATTACAAGTATATTATTTTTTTTTAGATTGTGTTTTTCCTAAAATATAAGAGCACACTTTACATGGTTTAACCTTAACTACAAATTATAATTCAATTGTGTGTTACAAAATTTGTAGGAGCGATAATGGAAAGTATAATTTTCACAAAAGGGGACTATGTTGACCTCCTGGTTAATGGTCAAGTTATTGGGCTAGGAAAGGTTGAATATACAGAAGTTGGAACTTATTATGGTGGAGGAAGGGTTGTTGCAGGTTATGTTATGGTTTTGATAATTGATGTCAGTCAACCACATTTGATTGTGGAATATGTTGATGAAGGGGACACACATCCATGGAGGACTACAGATTTGAGGCACACCATAGGTAAATCAAATACCAAAGCATGTGTTAAGAGTTATTCATAGTTTATTGAATGTTTTCTTGAGAAAATACTAAGTTTGTTATGTTTGGTGTACAGGTGCAAATTTGTATTCAACATTTTCTATTGGAAATAAAGTAGATCTTTAACAA
>LPNX010325119.1:0-177372 GCA_001517045.1 Pseudotsuga menziesii | reverse complement strand
ATTTTTTGGTTTTTCATTTTTTGAAAACTCAATCTTGTTGAAGTTCTAAATTCTAGATCCCTTGTATAATTCCAAATTTAATGAAATATGTGTTATTTTGTCAAAACACAGTATCGAGGGTCACAACTATTGTGAATGTGTTCCACAATTATTTTGCAATACCTTCTGATGCATATACAGGCTTATCCAAGACAGGCGGCAATTGTCCCAAATCACCGACCAATATAATTGATCTTCCACCAAAAGGTATAGCAGCATTTTCTGGGAAGGCTTGGCGAAGTACTGAATCTATTTTGATTAATAGATTTTTTCCAATAAAACTCATTTCATCGATCAAAATATATGTAACATTCCTCAACTCTTCCTATATGTTAATTAAACTCAGTCCTCGTAAAGGATTAATTTCTTTGGTCGGTATATGGAGTGCAGAATGAATTCTTCTTCCGGATATGTTGAAAGCTACCAACCTAGATGCGAGAGATTTTCAAGTGTATTTTTTATGGCTCCAATCAAATATGACTTTCTGGTACATGCAGTTCCTTGGATTATCATGCATAGTGGATCAACACCCGTTCTATAATGCTCAAGGATAACATTGTATGTTATTATTTGCTTATCCCCCAAACTGTCAATTGAGTGAGACTTTGCATGTTGATTAGTAGAAATCGTTTTCAATTTTTTCATATCAGAGATGAAATGAATTGCACGACTGGAGGTCTCTTCATTTACAAAGGAAATGTTCCAATCATTCATACGATCAAGATCCCTATGTCCAAGCAACTCAAACTCATTATAATTTATAAATTGATTTTTATATAATCCACAAATGATCTCCCATTCATGCTTCCTAGAATCTCTTTGTGGATTTGGACGTTCTTCTTCTTCGTCGAATTCAACTCAAGCATATGTAGGCAAAGGTTTGCGATCAACATGCCAAGGCATATATTGCAAATTTTGGCAATTTTGTAAAATTTCAGCAGATGTGTGGCCTATATCTCTTCGAAAGTCACAAAATGTCTTGTACAAAACCAACTCGGACCAACAGAATTCGACAAATTTCTCATCTTTTCGATCAGGAATAGAGTTAAATCTAGGAAACACGAGTACAACAGATGCATTACTTTGTGGTAACCATTTTCCCCCCATCGGCATTTGTCATATGACCAATATTTTTCAACATCTATCAATGTAAGTTGCTCCATATTCTTCGGTCTCTTAGTAAATGCATCAATCAAAGAATTATCATTGTCAGCATTATATGTTTGAACTTGTACTTGTTTGAAAACCTTCATACCAACATTTAGAACCACAAAATGATGGCTACATTCTGAAATAGGAAGCTCTAGAATCATATGGCATGTCTTTTGTGCACCATTGTCCCTATCAACAATGGATTCACACAACAAAATTTTATATGCACGTGCCACTGGTTTGTTTGGATTTTGGATAGAAAAGACCCGCATCAACATATTGTGGAAATTTTTAGATCCCTTTTTTGATTTAGCAGTGTATTTGGCTATGTAATTAGTAATGACGCACTTGGAAAGTACAGGTTGCCAATATATATTATCCCTCCACACCATTAGTGTTTCAAGATTGTGTGTATTCACTCTATCATCATTTATGCTAGGTTCATGCTTTTTTTCTCCTTGTTCATCAATGTAAAGTATTGATTGGTCACATAGATCCCATGGTGCGTGGTACTGACATACCAATTTTCCTCCTTTATTTCGAAGAGAACTTCTCTCATTGCAGGTAATATGGCGCTCAACACAGTTAAGAATTTCTTCATAATCAGTCATTGGATCCGATTGAAATATTTGTTCTTTGCCTTTTACATAAGGATGATCATCTACATTATCTCCAGTTTGAATATTTCGTTGATGTCCCTCACGTGGATTTATTGCATGCACACAATTGTCGAAATACTTTTTTGCAGATATAATTTCTCTAGGATCATCCCAATTTAGAGTGTCCATGTTGGGAGAATTTTTTAACCAAAGAAACCCATGGATATGAAGAGATCCACGATGTTTCCATTCGTAGTGACTCCAATAATTTGTAGCTGGATGAAAATGTTTGAAAACCTCTTCTTGAAAAATTGTATGTCTCAAGTGCATATAATGTGCCACGATGTGAGGATTACCAATTACATTTTGACATCACCATTTCCTCACTTCACGTGGATATGTAGGACTTGTGCCTGGCATTAATTTATGCAAATCAGGCCACTCCATATCCGCTGCACTTAGTTTGAAGAATATTGTCAGACAACCTATCTGTTGAATCAAGTCAGATAACTCTTGATGACACTTGCTCCAATATGCACGTGTGCCTCTTAATACCATTCCAAATCTCATTAATCTTTCTCCCAATCTTGAATATGGAAGATTTTTTAAATGTTGTCGTAACTCTTCCACTATTATGGGTAGTTCACTAATATTATTTTTGACAAAAATTGTTGGTGAAGCTTGAGCACAATGTCTCATTATGATATTTAGTAAAAAATATCTAAAACGAGTGTGCCTTCCAAATCTGTTATCATGGTATCTGAGAAGATGTTTTGCATACTCATGTAGATGGACATTTCACATTCATGGTTGTAACCAATCAGCCTCTCCTTTAGGGAACAATGCTGGAAATTCCATATCAAATAATCCAATAGTGTTATACTCATTAATCGGAGATGAGCCAATGCCAAGCCAGTTAAGCACATCAGTTGATTTCTCATTTGAATTATTTTCATCTAGATTAGGATTATTTTCCCATGCTCTAATAATTTCTATCTCTTGTGGTGCACTTGTAAGCCTTGATGCAAAAGAAGTTGTTTTTAAATCGTCTAACATGTCATCAACTCCTGGTATCCCTTCCAACATTGCAAATTTTGTTTCGTCGTCAGTATCGGGAAGCGTAATAGAATTAAGCATATGTGAGATATCTATTGCATTTTCAGGCAACTCTTCTACTGCATCATAATCAACTCAAACATCTTGATAATATGGATCATTCTAAATATTATATAATAATGCATCCATAACTTTTTTTTTTCTAACAGTGAAATCATAACTGGATCCTTGTTGTCCTTTTTTCGCACAACGACCATGAAGTCCAAGTTGTTAATATGTCATGGAAATGTCTTAGCAACATATTTAATCTCTTGCAAAAAACTAATGGTGTGTCCTCAATATTTGTATTGTCCACCAATTGAATGCATCACCTGCAAAATTGGACTTGCACATGCTACATCTCTTCAACTTGTGTGAGATATTGAAGGACACGTGGTTGAAATCCTAGATCCATGTGGTTCGCAGCTAAGAATCTGTGATTAGATCCCTCTCTCAGACATCGCAAGCACATTGGACCTGTACTTGTATTACGTATGTGTACTCCAGCATATGACTCCTAGTAGACATGACACATTTGCACCTCTGCAAATCGATCAACTCGTTCATGAAATTTACGGTGTCTAGTATACATTTCTTTATATGGTATCGATATATTATTGTCAATTTCAATCTCCTTATGTGGGACCATATTAGTATTTGGAACCGCTTGAGCATATGTCACAGTTGGATTTACTGGTATACTGGTTGAATGTTGTCTTTGTCATTCTACATTTTGATTTATTTGTTTTTTTGCAAATCGATTTCTTTGTTCATCCAATCACTTCAAATTTCTCTCTCGATACGCTCTTTGTCGATCAACATTTCGCTTTCTTAGTTCTTCTCGTTCTTATGTTGTCAATTCAGCTAACTTTCTTTTTCGAGATTCTTTTTGTTGAGCTGTGTGTTGTTTTTTTCGTTCTTCCTCTATTTTTGCTGACATTTCTCCTATCCTCTCGTCATTCCATACATTTTGATTTATTTGTTGTTCTACTATTGTCACTTCTACTGTCATTTGGACACTTTGTGCATTTCGATTATTTATTTTCACTTCTGATTGCTTCATCTGTCTCTCTCGATATGCTCTTTGTCGGTCATTGTTCCATTTTCTTTGTTCTTCTCATTGTTCTGATGTCAATTCCTCTAACTTTCTTTTACGATATTCCTTTTGTCGATCTACGAGTTGTTTTCTTCATTCTTCACGTTTTTCTGTTGTCTTTTCATCCAACTCTCTTTTTTGAAATTCTTTTTGTTGATCTGCATTTTGTTTTCTTCGTTCTTCTCATTGTTTTGTTGTCTTTTCGTAAGATTTGGTTCCTTCACCTGTTTCTGTCATAACAGCTTCTGCATGCACATCTTCCATTTCTAGTTTAGTCACTATATAAAAAATGTCAAACATCAACATATATGCTGACATTTATTCATCTAGGAAATATAAACTAAAAGCAATGCACTGTTGGAATAACAACTACACTGAAAAAATGCAATAAAAAAACTGTACACTCAAAACTATGCAAGTATACAACTCAATTTACATGAAATTCTAAATGAATAAATGCTATATATTTTCAAGACAAAAAGATGATCTATGAGGATTGAACCTTTCACCTCACGCCCATTATCCCAACACTCTCACCACTATAGCATAGGTAGTTCCTACTATGCATGGCAAAGATTTTTTATATATACTCATGACATACCTAAATTTAATATTTTTTAAGACAAAAACTTGATCTAGGAGGATTGAACCTTGAACCTCACACCCATTATCCCAACACCCTCACCACTATACCACAAGTAGTTCCTATAATGCATGGCAAAGATTTTTTATATATACCTCTGACATACCTAAATTTAATATTTTTTAAGACAAAAAGGTGATCAAGGAGGATTGAACCTTGCACCTCACACCCATTATCCCAACACCCTCACCACTATACCATAGGTAGTTCCTATTATGCATGGCAAATATTTTTTAAATATACCTAAATTTAATATTAATTTATATTAATTTTAATATTAACTTATATTAAATTTAATTTTCAATTTAAACAAATTTAAATATTAATTTATATTAAATTTAAATATTAATATATATTTATATCAATTTATATTAATTTTAATATTATATTAAAATTATAATATAATATAATATTAAAATTAAAATGTAATATTAATATAATAACTCACATTTTATCATCTACACAAATAGAAACGTCTCCACTTAAAATAATAGAAGTATTCGATCTCTCCACTTAATTATTTTTTTACTTATGATGTATGAGAGTTAGGCATAATATTAAGGCAGGTGCACGCAGCATATTACAAGGATGTTCATCGATCCTGCCATTAAATTTAAATATTAAGGTAGGTGCAGGTGACAGGGGACGACGTGGAGGGAAGGAGGGGAGGAGGGGAGGTGTAGAAGGCTGTGAAGGCGGAGGACCCGGTGCAGCATGGGAAGAGGAGAAGGGGATACCAGTGGAGCTGGAGCTGCGGAGGAGGGGAGGCTGCTGCCAGTGGAGCTGGAGTTGGAGCTTTGGAGGAGTTGCAGACAGCATATTCTGACATGGTTAATAGCTTTTGGAAAAAAAATATGCAATGTTATTTATAAAAAATTCATGTTACTTGAAATGAAGAATTAGAATTATCCAATGTTCACCTTGTTATGTGATCAGATTCCTCGTCTCGAATAGCTACTTGATTAGATTATTCTTCTCTAATAGCTACTTGAGAATAATTATTATTTTTTTCTATAATATTTTGGTTGTTTGTATTAATATAGGGAGTGTATTTCAAATGAAAAGTTATGACCTTACATTATTAGGCCGAAAAAATATTTACTACTTTTTACATTAGTTATTCAATATTACAAATGTTACATCAGGTTACAAGATCTCTCCCATAATATTCACTACTATCACTATTATTTTTTTCTGACATGTTACAAATGTTACTAACTTACATCACGTTACAAGATCTCTCTTATAATATTCACTAATATGCATTTTCACTATTAATTTTTGCCAACATGTTATATACATTAGTAACGTTACATCATGTTACAAGATCTCGCCCATAATATTCACTTTCACTATTATTTTTTTCCGACATGTTACATATGTTAGTAACATTACATCACGTTACAAGATCTCTCCCATAATATTCACTTTCACTATTATCTTTTGCCGACATGTTAGTAACATTACATCACGTTACAAGATCTCCCCCACATTGGGTTGTAGAGCGCCTCTCAACGCAAACATATATGATATACGATAATGATGGTTATTAATTATCAGGTTGTATTCGGGATTATAATTTCAGGTTACATTTTAAGTTAAATAGGATTCATATTTGATGCGAATTATTCAGTATGAGATTATGCGACGATTATTCAGCAAATTGTGTTTTGGGTGACATAAGTTTTCACAAGCCTAGATATTCATACTCATGCCCTTTTTCACATGGGGTTGTCCATAGCCAAAATATTACTAAATGCAAGGTCAATACATAGTGGGACCTTCACCAAGTTAACGGGACCTTGGAGTGTAGTTAACCAAGTTTTCCAAAATAGTACTTCTTCAACAGTTACTCTATTCTTAATTCAACCATAACTCTACAACTATCATTCTTGGGTTTCATGTTGCAAATCAGTTTGCATCATTCTTTAGACTACACAAGAACACTAGGAAGCTCAGTCTAAGAGGCCTCCTTTCAATATTTCAAGTTTCAAGAGAACATTAATATGTTATCTAATACAACAAAAGAATATAAAGTGTGTATGAGAAAACTGAAAGTTCAGTGCAACACATCTTATGTTGGCTCATAATTTTCCTTGTTCTCATAAGTCCTTCAGATAGTTTTCTCTTCATATAATAGGAATCAGGTAATTACCATTCTTTAATTTGACATTGAGAGTTATGTAGCACAGAGACTTTTCCATTTCGCTTTCCTGGGTTCAATTTTATATATCTATCAAATGATTTTTAATATTTATTTATTTTTGTCTCGAATGGTTTTTATATCTTCAGTTATTTTGTATGGGTCTACCTCGAGGTTTGATTAATAATTTCTTCTATTTGCTTGTGTGTCTGTGGATGCTTTGTATGATGAGTATCTTTGGACCTCAGTCACAGTGTTCGCTGAAATTCAACCTGAAGGTTCGATGTTTGGGGAACTTGAAAGAAAATTGAAATTTGATGGGGTTCACTGAACCTCATGCGGATTTTGAAGCGAATTCAAACCCCAAGTGAACGTGAGGGGCTTAAAAAAATACTATCAGTTTTAAGAAAGTTTAAAAATGTATGGGTTTAAAAAACCTAACCTTATCAGGTTAAAAAACATATTAAAGAAAAGAACAAAATATTATAATCTACATGGTTAGAAGACCTTGTATATATTTGCAATAATTTTCAATTGGCTTTAAGTAGTGTGGTGAAAGGATACACATTAATGATAGGGAGTAAAACCTTGAGAAGAGAAATGAAATTTATATTGATGTCATGTAGAGATCAAATTAGGTCAAAGGAATTAGAGATTATACCCATCATGTGAAGCCTATACAAAAGTATGGGGTACAAGGGTCCCCCAAAAGACTAGAAATGAAAATGAATATGCCACCAACAGAAAATTAAACAAATTGACATGGGCATACAGGCAGGTTATCTTGAGGGAAAGAACCTCAGAAAGTGGATGAGAGTGACTGAAGAAACAAAGTCTAGATGGAAGTGAAATTGCAATCAAGAGAAAAGGGAGGAAGTTTTACTCATCCTTTGAATCAATGATGCAGATGTGGATACCTAGTTCCTGCTGAGTAATTCCCCTCAAAGATTATTTTTCTATCATCACAGGAAAATATGGTTGAGTGATCTTTATTGTAGAATAGTTTTCAAATGGAGAGAAACCATTTCCACTTAACAAAAATCCTTTTGTCATGATCATGATCATCATTACTATACTAAAATAATATTTCTTCTATTATACAGAAAACAATGAGGAACAAAAATGAATATAACTACCTTATTGTAGTAAGTGTTGCAATAAGGTCAAAGTAGGTTGAAACAGAAGTATTTTTTGGAAAGAAATATTTTTGATGCTTTTGTCATGATTATTGAGAAGTACAGATTGCTCTTAGGTGTCGAAAATAACATTTTCCGAGCTTTTTTGTATGATTACAGGTTCTAAGGAAAAATGGATCAAAATATCCTCCTCCCATTCCATTTAATTACTATAAGTGGAAATTGGAGGTATTGATCTTTTAAGGACAAAAGCTTGTACAAAATTGTAATGAGAATTGAGATTGAGCCAAATTTGATTTTTGAAAAGATGAAATGGTATAGTTGGTGCAATGAAGCATATGGAATCCTTTGTCTAACTGTATCTCTTGACCTACTATTCACATTAAATCTATAAAATCCCCAAATGAAATTTGGACCACGCTGGAAGGGCTATTTGGGAAGGGGGACATGTTACGAGGTCATTAGCTGGAGAATGAGATCATCAGTTTGAAACTTTGAGCTTGAGCAGCTTTGAGCTCGAGAATATTGCATACTTAGATACATTTGGCATGAACTATTTTTCTCTCCCTTTTTTCTGTGAGCTTGTATATTTGTAGTTTTTTCTTGTTGGACTGGAGAATTTTTTGTATTTACAAACTCTATTTCAGAATTCTGATGTTCTATATCTGAACATGATTGTAGGATCCCTTGAATGATCTTCCTAGCCTTTTTCTACACAATGTATCTGCAATATTGATTTTGATTTTCTTTATCTTAAAATTAGCACCAGTTTCCATTCACATTTTTCATATCAACTTTTATCACCCCTATTTGTAGTTTTAACATCATAACTCCGGGAAATTTTGTCTAATAACCACCCATAGGCCCACGTAATTCATAAAACATCGCACTAAGAATAGAAAAGGGTATCTATTGTGACAATGCCAATATTGATTTTAATTCTAACATTTATAAAACTTTCTGACCATGGTGTACCTATTGTGACGTATAATAAGCGTATTGTTTGTCTTATCTGTGTAAGAAAATTTGTTCAGATTTAGATCTTCATAACTCGTATCTAATTGGTAATATTCTCCTTTATGTTTGACCAATATTCATTCGATGAATATTCAATTTTTACCCCTTGTGATTCAGATTGAGTTGTTCAGGGGAAAAATTAACATTTCCTTTTGCAAGAATAAAATTCTCAAGCATTACAAAAGAGGGAGATGAACACACTTGGAGATGATGAAGGAGAATAAGGAAGAGGAGAACTCTAATGGTGCTGGGAATTAGATCGAAGAAAAGAGATCGGATGAGGATGGGATTCCAATGAAGAAGAAAAATCAGTTTGGGATTTGAAACCAAAAGAGGATAATTTGGATGAAAATCAAAATGAAGGAAAAGATCAAGAGAATGTAGCCATGAATGACGGTAATGAAACTGACATCCAAGAAAATAAAGATACCGAAGAGGAGAAGAAAGAGGATGGACATAATACCTATCCTGAGAAGAATGGAGACAATGATTCATCTGGAAATGAAAACAATGAGGGAAAATAAAAAACTAAGGGTGAGCCAGAGAAAGATGGAAAGCAAGAAACCACAACAGATAAGACAACATACTCTAAATTACCAAATTCATTACCTAATGGTGGGTAGGTTGAACTTATTAAGGAAAACACTATTGAACCTGGGACCTAGGAAACACAAGCTGTGGAGTCTAAATATGAGAAAGGAAGACAAGAAGTGGAGAAACAAGACTCACCGCAGTCATAGAGTCAGAATACAGAGGAAAATTCCTGCCAAGAATCTAGGAAGAAACTTCATGGTCAGCACAAGGATTCCAAAGAAGCAGATGAGAAAAAAAAGATCAATCCAATGAAATTAATGGCTATTCACATAATTGGAAAATTTGCAATTCAACAACTGGTCTAGACTACATTCCCTGTCTTGATAATTTAGAGGCTATAAAAAAAACTCACAAGTAATAGACATTACAAGGATCGAGAGAGACATTTCCCTCAATATTCTCCAACATGTCTTGTTCCTCTTCCATAAAGATACAAAATTCCTGTACATTGGCCAGAGAGTAGAGATAAGGTTCTGTAAGCTGAAGCTAATGCATCCATGAATTCATGGATAGAATCCTCAAAACATGTAATTTTCTTATTAAAACTTTTTTGAAACGTAGAATTTGTTTATATAACTTTTCTAAATATAGTCTGCTTATTACTTGATGCAGATATGGTACAACAATGTCCCACACACCAAGCTTGTAGAGTATAAAAAACATCAAAATTGGGTGAGAGTGTCGGGAGAACATATTACATTCCCTAGAGGTGGAATTCAATTAAAAAGTGGAGCTCTTCATTACATAGACTTTATTGAGGAGGTATGCCTTTTCTATTCTCAATTTCAAGTTTTATCCATTGTCTGAGATTCTGAAGGGAAAGACTAAATAGATATCATATCACTTAATCTTTGTAGGTAGATACGACCCTCTTTCTTTATGATTTATTTGATGACAATAATTACTCCTATCTTATTTCACCTTTTTCTTGTATTTCCCTTTATAATTTATTTGATGACAGGAATTACTCCTATCTTATTTCACCTTATGCTTGTATTTCCCTTTATAAAAATAAGAATATATTAGTAACATGAAAAGTCTTGTTTTTACATTTCTTTATACATTTGCATGCAACCGGATTTGAAGTGGAAATACTAGATTTGAAGGTCACTCCAATTTTAAATATCTTTGATAGACACGTGGTTTAAACTTTAAAGTGTCAGGTTAATAGATTCCTTGCCATATTTTGAGGGCATAGCTATTGTTATGCACATTAAGAGACATGTAAATAAAAAATTCGTTCTTTAAGAGCATAAACTCATGTGGAATCAACCTCAATTAAACTAACAAATGGAAAGAGGGAATGCTCTTTTTTCCTTGTTGATGCAAATCACCAATCTTTTTCTATTGGGTGAATGAGAAATGCATATGGGTAGGGTTTTCCCTCTCTTAGGGTAAGTGGAGGTGGAGGTGAGAGATTGATATTTTACTGTCCATTCTCAATTCCAGGTCCCATCCTCATCAGATCAAAATCAAAATAAAAATCATTTCCTTCTTCACATACTCAATATCATGCTTCATATGGGAGTTATTAATCATCTTTTATTTTGTTGATTAAGATATCATAAAAGTGGATCTCTGAGTTCCATATATAGAAATCCTCTCCCTGAAGATGCCATTTGAAAATATAAATTTTATCATATTAACATTTTTTCATTTTATGCTATACAAGAGTAAGAGAATATGTGCAACAGGAGGCATCTTAAGGATGTAAATAATTGACATGTTGGTGAAGAATTTGTAGTTCACATGTCTAATTTAAAACATTTCTATCAAAGATGATTTCTAATGGTTGAACAAAGAGGTATGAAATTGATATGTTATCAATGCATTGAAAGGTTATACTTATAATTTAAGGTCTTTCCTGTTAACTGCATGGAAGTGTAAAATTTTGTTGATTAGGAAAGATGTTCATAGACAATGAAAGAGAAATTCTGTAAAGATATGAGTTTCATTTTTTTCAATATTTCTTTTTGACAATGTATTATTTTAGCAATATTGCAAATGATTAAAAAAATGAGTGCATTTAGTTCTTTGTATATGACAAGTTGATTGATGTTATCGACTGGATTGATTTGTGATTTTGACAGACTATCCCAGATGTTGCATGGGTAAAGCGAAGCTGTGTTGTACTGGATGTTGGTTGTGGGGTCACAAGTTTTGGAGGCATTTTATTTGAAAGACAAGTCCTGACCATGTTCCTTGCACCTAAGGATGAGCATGAAGCACAAGTGTAGTTTGGTCTTGAACGTGGTATTCTTGCAATATCAATTGTGATGGGAAATCAAAGGATTCCATTTCCCAGTATTGTTTTTTATATTGTACATTGTGCTCGATGCAAGGTTCCATGGCATGCTGACGGCCTATACTTAGAACCTGCACAAATTGTACAATTAGTCCACCACAATTATATTTTGTATTCCTCAGTTTCTGCACACAAGATATTTCAAGAATTTCCATACAGTCATTAACACTGGTCCATTAAAATGCAGGTGGCAAGCTTCTTCTAGTGCTTAATCGCTTATTAAGGCTAGGAGGTTATTTTGTGTGGTAAGATGCTCTTGTATATCAAAACAAGGAGGAATATGTTCAGATCTGGAAAGGTGATAAATCAATACTATTTTGTTATGATTTCTTATTCTGATCAGAATATTTTTTGTATATTCCAATATTTTCTCTTTCCCAGGGATAAATTCCATTCTTGTGAGTTGTTACTTCAATGCAATATCTGTCATTTTCTGTCAAGAAGATAAAAATTTAACATTCAGTGATGTATTCCAATGATCATTGATAACCTTGATTAACTACACTACCTGATTAAGTTTGTATTTTTTTTACATTTAAAAAGGATAGCCTTGGTCTAGTATCATTCTATGTTCATAAATACATCTGTTGTACTTTCTGAGGAGATTAAACACTTTCGTTTATGAATATATTTAGTCTTCTTACCAGATAGACTAAATGCTAGGAAGTTCTTTCTTAGTATTTGAAGGTTATTGCATTTAAGGTATCGCCTGCTTACTAACAACTACAATACATGTTAGTCAACCATTCTGAGATTATTTATTGATCATAGTTGACTATAACTAATGACTTGTGTTACTTAGCTCTTCTACTAATTCTGAGCAATATTGGTGTTCTCTAAGGATATTTTCTATGTCAAATTCTTTTCACCATTTGTGTGTTATTATTGGATTTTTCAATTGTTTGTAATAGCTTACATAAAAATGGATACTAAAAGTTAACAACTTCCAGATGACATTCTTAGATCGTTCTTGTTGGCACATGTCTCATTTTTGGGTGGAATCAAGCATAGATTATTATTACTTTAAGAAATATCTATCATGTTATATTTCTTACTTTTTCATGGCAATGTTGTTTATAGTTTTATATTAATAGTCCTATGCATATTATTTGTCAAAGATGTTGATTCTATATTGTTTTCTTTTATAATGATTTCAAAGATGTCTTCTTTGACGGATTCTATATGCTAGAATCTCCTTTCAAAGAAAAATGATCAAATCAATGAAGTGGGTGTTGCAATCTATCAAAAACAAACTTCTAAAACTTGCTACGAATCTAGAAGGAAAAATGAACCTCTTTTGTGTGAAGAGGAAGCCAATCCTAATGTAGCTTGGTATAATTTGATTTATTTTGGTTTTCCTTTCTGAAGCTTATATTTCATTAAAATGAAAGGAATGCTTGATAAAAAATGTGAATATGATGTTAAACACTAATAAATCATTTCATTAATTGATGGACATCAATTGTAGGTGTATATCATGATTTGTTACAAGTTCTTTCTTTCCTAACAGGCATGCTCCAATGGAGATCTACTGCTTGCAAAGACTGCCACCTGAGGATGATGAACATGGAACTAAGTGGCCAGAAGAATGGAATAAAAGGCTTAAAAAAGTTCCTTACTGGTTAAAGAAGGATGTGCACACCGATTTCATCTCAAATACAGAGCATTGGAAAATCATTGTTAGCAAGTCATACCTTTCGGGAATGGAAATTGATTGGTCTGCTGTTCGGAATGTTATGGACATGAAAGCAGTTTATGGAAGGTACTTATTTTTAACCTTCATCAATAAATATATTCATAGAGATAGATGATCATCTATCTAAAATGTTTAGGGATGAGACACACATGTAGTTTATGAAGAGCACTGTGCCTGATTCCTTTCTACCGTTGATAAATCATTCTAACTAGGACAAACTTCTTTTGAGTTTTTAATTGCTCACATGAAGTTTTAATTGCTTGCATGAAAAGTAATCTGATTTGCTACTTCTTCTGTTGATTTTTTGTGGTTAAATAGACATAAGACCTTCTGCTTAAGATATTACAAATATAAAATAGCTTGCATAGGGGAGGGTAATAATTTTGAATCTTTGATTCCTTCTATTTTCATTCAAACATGAAATATGGGTAGACATAGGTCCTACAATTGATATTTTTGATGCCTGAAATCATCACTACCTAATTGGCTGTAAACCTTTGTCTTTTATCCTCTATTGTTGTATTCAAGGAATTCTTCCTGAAATGTTTTTGGTATCAAGTAGTTTCTAGAGATAAAAGACTTGTTTTCAGTGTCATGCCATACAAGCATCACAAATATTTGCATTTTGTTGGAAACGTAGCATCATTCCTCTTTTTAATGTTTTACAATATGACATTATAGTAACACCTACAAAGTGCATTTCCCAGCAACAATGATTAGAAGCCGCCTGATTTTGTTATGGATGATATGGAAATAAAATTTTTATTAATCATTGAATGATTTTTAAATGGTTCCATGGAAACAACTGCAAATTCCCAACATCAATGATTAGAGGCTACTTATGTGAAAACATTGAACATGTTAGGAATTTAACCCAGACCTATCTCTGGTTGGTGGCCAGCACCACCACTGGGTTACATGCCCTGTAGATTGGAAATTTCATGTTCAGGGGTGGATTGATACTCAACACCCACTCTAAAGCCACCTCAATCATTTATATAACTCTAGTACTAGGGAATTCCTAGGTACAAATATGGCTCAGAAACCATGCGAGAACATTGGACATGCTAGAAATTGAACCCATGGCCTACCTTGATAGAAAATGGTAGAGTAGACATGTTTCTTCACACACAAAACCTATTCATCAGCAAATGTTACATATTTATAATTTTATACATCCAATTTTCCCTCAATATAGACACACTATCTTAACTATACTAACAAACAGTTTAGGGAATATCTCAACCACGCCAAAAATAGGAGAACTAGTTGGAGAGAATATTTCAAATCCAACTAATATAACAAACTGAAAATTACAATATTCCAACACTCACCCTTAATGAGTACTTTGTCTTAATCTCTCCATCAAGCCAGGTCTTCATTAGCTTCTTTCACCAATTTGATACATTAACTGCTCCATTGCAAATTGACGAATCTCCTGATCAACAAAGTCTATATCTGGTCCAACCTTGCACTTGCATCTCATACCTTAATCATTGTTTCTGGGTACATGATTTCTGTAATACATGGGTACATGATTTTTGTAACCATGTTCTAGATTCTAGAAGGATATTCTTCACATACATGGCTCATTCAACTTCTTGATGAAGTTATGAACTCTCTCTGAATGTACACAAACTTTAGGTTTCTAGGCCAAACACAACTCCTAGAGTTTACAACCAACATGTTCCCCTCATAGAGAATCCTAGCTGATAGACGACCCACTCCTAGAGCATCCAATTGACACATGACCCACTCCAAGTGTTTACCACTCCATGATAGAGGTTACCGAACAAGTTATCCAAATCATCATGGTTACATGGAAAATGGGTATGCATGCCTATCCAGGTCTTACAACGATATGCCTTTTACAGGAACATACTTCATCTCAAGCAGACACCAGGTAGAAGCTCATAATTTTCACAGACCAATACATAATATCCCAGAATAGCTGGAAATACAAGATGTGATTAACATTTCCATATGGCCACTGCTTTTATCTAATACAACACAAGCTTTACCTTGTTTGTCCACACCTTCTTATTTTTACTGCTACCACAAGCACTCTCATAGTCATCCTTTGGACCAAAACCATATACCTTTTTGTCATCTACACTGACTTACGTACTTGGAGTCTTCATTTGTGTCTGACCTCTACAACTTCAGCACAATTATCCAATCTTCTTCTTGGAGCTTTCACAGATCATCTAGAAATTGTTAGAGTAGTCTATTCTAACAACTTTGCACTTACACATTGAGTTGAAAATGCTCAACATGTTACTTTTAAGAAGTCCAAAGAAATTTCAAAAAATAGATCATATCTATTACAGTATTCTCACCATTTCTCCAAGCTACAATATTGCACTCTTCAACATGCATAGACTTCACCACGACTTTTGCAGCAATTTAGGTACAATGTGTTGTCTCAAATAGTCTCTAAAATCTTACTTCTCTACTTATGATCCATATCAGGTCCTTTGAAAAACTAGGATTAGTATTTTTTACTATTTATTTATTTAAAAAAGTACAACAGGAAGCAAAACCTCTGTGGACAATCCTTGTGGCAATGATGTCTTGGGGGAATTTTGAGCATACTAAATTGCAGGTCAACATTCTCCTCCTTCCATGACATGCACCAACTCCTCTGTCTTGCTTTGATTGTTAGAATCAACACCTTGAAGGACCAGATTCCCTAGATTTCTAGACTCAACCTTCTATTTCTTCAGAATTGGAAGTGGCATTGGCCGTAGACGAGGGCTGGTCGTGAACCACATGTGACCATGAGGAGGGGCTTACCTTCTCACCATTCACAGACATGGGAATGATATTGGGCTTGGGATTCATTTGTCCATGCATTCCATACTCAACGATGCACACTCCATTGGCTAAATGCAACTATCAATGTCAATAAAAAATATGTTAAACAAATCCTATACCAATACCTACCCCCATATAGATATAAATACCATACCACCTCATTTTCTTGCCCCTATCGTTCACTCATTCCATGGATTCTTTTCTTTTGGTCACATTCACTGAAGAAGAGAAAATAATGTTTATGTTCTCCTCTCATGTCCCGATGATGGTGTGCATTGCATGAGGGGAAACTTTTGTGTCTGACATCTGCAACTTCAGCACAATTGTCCAATCTTCTTCTTGGAGATTTCATACATCATCTGGTAATTGTTAGAGTAGTCAATTCTAACAACTTTGCACTTACACATGAGCACGAGAGTATGTTACAGTCAATGATTTAGGAATACAATGAAGAATATTTGTTATTATCATTCATCGATTCTTCTATGTGTAATGCATTCCCAATATTTTTTCAGCTAGACTGTCATGGTTTCCTCCATTTATTGCAGGGATCTCTTACAAATGGGATAGTTTTCAACTCAAGCTTTGAGAGGGGCGATCCAATAGAATTTGAAATTGGCAGTGGTCAAGTAGTCAAAGGTTATCTCTTAGGGTTTATAGTTTATAATTTTATACCTGTAATTACTAATAACTATTGGGTTTCCATATATATCTATGCTTTTAATGATTAGGCCTACCCTGATATAAAATGGTAGAGTAGACATGTTTCTTCACACACAAAACCTGTTCATCAACAAATGTTACATATTTATAATTTTATACATCAAATTCTCCCCTAAGATAAACACACTATCTTAACTATACTAACAAACAGTTGAGGGAATATCTCAACCACACCAAAAATAGGAGAAATAGTTGGAGAGAATCTTTCAAATTCAACTAATCTAACAACCTCATAATTAAAATATTCCAACACTGCCCCTTAATGAGTACCGTGTCTTAATCTCTCCATCAGGCCAGGTCTTCATTACCTTCTTTCACTAATTCGATACATTAAATGCTCAATTCCAAATTGAAGAATCTCCTAATCAACAAAGTCTATATCTGGTCCAACCTTGCACTTGCATCTCATACCTTGATCATTGTTTATGGATACTTGATTTTTGTAATACATGGGTACATGAATTTTGTAACCATGGTCTAGATTCTATAAGGATGTTCTTCACATACATGGCTCATTCAAATTCTTGATGAAGTTGTGAACTCTCTCTAAATGTACACAAACTTTAGGTTTGTAGGCCAAACACAAATCCCAGAGTCTACAACCAACATGTTCCCCATAGATAATCCTAGCTAATACATGACCCACTCCTAGAGCATCCAATCAACACATAGCCCACTCCAAGTGTTTACCACTCCATGATATAGGTTACCAAACAAGTTATGCAAACCACCATGGGTACATGGAAAATGGGTATGAATGCCTATCTGGGTCTTACAATGATATGTCGTTTACATGAACATACTTCATCTCAAGCAGACATTGGGTACAAGCTCAGAATTTTCACAGACCAATACATAATATCCCAGACTAGCTGCAAATACAAGATGCGATTAACATTTCCATATGGTCACTACTTTTATTGAATACAACACAAGGTTTACCTTTTTTGTCCACAACATCTAATTTCTAGTACTGCCACAAGCACTCTCACAGTTATCCTTTGGACCAAACCCATATACCTTTTTTTCATCTACACTGATTTATGTACTTGGAGTCTTCATTTGTGTCTAACTTGTGAAACTTCAACACAATTGTCCAATCTTCCTCTTGGAGCTTTCATACATCATCTAGAAATTATTAGAGTAGTCAATTCTAACAACTTTGCAGTTACACATTGAGTTGACAATGCTCAACATGTTACTTTTAAAAATCCCAAAGAAATTTCAAAAAATAGATCATATCCATTATAGTCTTCTCACCATTTCTCCAAGCAACAATATTGCACTCTTCAACATGCATAGAGTTCACCACATATTTTGCAGCAATTCAGTCGCAATGTTTTGTCTCAAATAGGATCTAAAATATTACTTCTCTTCTTATGATCCATATCAGGTCCTTTGAAAATCCAGGATTAGTATTTTTTATTGTTTATTTATTTAAAAAATTACCACAGGTAGCAAAAACTGTGTGGATGATCCTTGTGGCAATGATGTCTTGGGGGAATTCTGAGCATACTAAATTGCAGGTCAACATTCTCCTCCTTCCATGACATGCACCAACTCCTCTGTCTTTCTTTGATTGTTAGAATCAACACCTAAAGGACCAGATTCCTCATATTATTGGACTCAACCTTCTATTTCTTTAGAATTGGTAGTGGCGTCGGTCGTAGACGAGGGATGGTCATGAACCACATGTGACCATGAGGAGGGGCTTACCTTCTCACCATTCTCAGAGATGGGAATGATATTGGGCTTGGGATTCCTCCATCCATGCATTCCATACTCAACGATGCACACTCTATTGGATACATGCAACTATCAATGTCAATAACAAATATGTTAAGAAAATCCTATGCCAATACCTACCCCCATATAGATATAAATACCATACCACCTCAATTTGTTGCCCCTCTCATTCACTCATTCCATTGCTTCTTTTCTTTCGGTCGCATTCAGTGAAGAAGAGAAAATAATGCTTATGTTTTTCTCTCTTGTCCTGATGATGGTGTGCATTGCATGACGGGAAACTTTTGTGTCTGACCTCTGCAACTTCAGCACAATTGTCCAATCTTCTTCTTGGAGCTTTCATACATCATCAAGCAATTGTTAGAGTAGTCAATTCTAACAACTTTGCACTTACACATGAGCACGGGAGTATGTTACAGTCAAGGATTTAGGCATACAATGAAGAATATTTGTTATTATCATTCACCAATTCTTCTATGTGTAATGAATTCCCAATATTTTTTCAGCTAGATTGTCATGGTTTCCTCCATTTATTGCAGGGATCTCTTACAAATGGGATAGTTTTTTACTCAAGCTTTGAGAGGGGTGATCCAATAGAATTTGAAATTGGTAGTAGTGAAGTAATCAAAAGTTAGTTCTTGGGGTTTATACTTTATAATTTTATACCTGTAATTATGAATAATTATTGGGTTTCCTTATATAACTATTCTTTTAATGATTAGGAAAAGTTCTTTGAGTTGTTTGTGAGTTTCTAAAGTTGACATTTACTTGAAATATGCCAATAAAACTTTGTATGCCAAAACTCTTTTTGTGAGACCCAAATTTAGTATTTCTCAAGGGACACGAGAAGTCAAAATTGTATTGCTATTTGAAATTCATAATTGATGTCAAATTTTGATCTATTATTGCATCTTTATTTGAGATAAAGTCAAAACATATCCTTTCAAAACACAAAACATGTATTTGTTTTGCACATTGCAATTACACTTGGTGGTTTGTGTCAAATTCATTGGTATGCTCATTTGACCACTATATTTGAAGATTTTTTAGTAAATGCATGCAATTATTAATTGATAATGTCTTTGTGCCTTGAAGTTGAGTTGGTTTCCCGTATAAAATTTATAGTCGTGCTGATGCCAAATTGATCAAACAAAATCACAAGGCATCCATTGCAAGAATTGAATCCAACCAAGGCTATTGATGATCCTGAGATAAAATCATGGCTAGATTTGGGTCCGACCAAGTCCAAAAAGAATAAAGGTGGAAAAAAAAGAAAGGTCATCTGATCTCTTTGTATAGTATATTTACCAATCTATTGCTATAATTCATTTTTTGGTGTCTCAAGCTATAATAGAACATATATTATTAAATTAAATTATATTTGTTGCATCCAAAATAGATTCTCAAGATAATTCAGTAGATGACATCCTGAATCCTAAAAGAATATGAGTCATTATTAACATAGGTGGCCTGTGTAGGCTGAAAGTTGTGATGTGGCTGAAGCATCCAACATGCTTGAAGTTTCTCTTCAACAATCTGCAACTAATCATGCTACTGGTAAATCCTACAATGCTCTTGATAAAGGTGGTCAGTTTACAGGGTATCATAAATTGGTAGTGTATGCAAGGGAATAAGAGAAGATCACAGGCACACACACACACACACATACACACAAGTTCTCAAATTTATATATATTGTGTACTCTTCATATTCCATGAACAGACAATTAATTCTACATTAAATTGTATATATTTGACATGGCACTTCAAAATAATCTATTGTTTGTAATCAAGGAGTTAAAATTCTGCATAAAGGCCTAAAATAGATTCATAGTTGTTATGTTCTTAAATGTTGGAGAAAGTTTAAGTTAATTTACAACCATGATTGTATACAGGGAGCTGTCGAGGAAGGAATCGTTGTTGGTGGTGGGTGTAGTCTATTGAGGCTTGCTTCAAAGGTTGATGCTATCAAAGATAAACTTGAAAACAATGAGAAAAAGGTGTGATATTTGTATTTGTCATTCAGGATCAAGTTCAATGGGGGTGGAAAAGATTCTAGAGCCATGTTCTATAGTCGATTGACACATTATTTGTTGAACGTAGAAATATTATGTGTACACACAAAATTCCATTTTTTAAAATCTTTTGCAACTTGTTATTACATGGGATTTAAACTGTGTTGGCCTTTTTTATGCTCACAGATTGGTGCAGGAATTGTTAAACGAGATTTATGCTACCCATTGAAATTACTTGCAAATAATGCTGGAGTGAATGGAAGTGTCGTGGTTGAAAAGGTCAGGACAAAACCTACCATGATTGTCAATTACTTTTCATGCTTATTGGAGTTCTTTTCCTTTTAATGCAGGCAAACTTATTTATGCTGAGAGTCAACCTAATTGCAGATGGTGTTATTTCTCTATTCTCTACGCTTTTTAATATATACTAGATTCAAATTATATTCTTCGTTTTTCTTAGGTACTGAATAATGTAGTATTATCCTTTCAAGTTTAGTTAACCAATTCTTAAATTGAATTTGTTAGATTAGATTTTCCTCTTTTTCACATGATCTTGGTTATTGTTGTTAATCAATTTGCTTCATTGTTTTTCTACTTTATAGTTCATTGTTTTTCTTCTTACAAGTGAGTTTTTTTTATTGGATTTTGTAGGGTTGAGCTTAACTAAGTGGTCCATTGAGTATGAAGAGCCTACTGTTGAGGATTTTCCATTGAGTATGAAGAGCTTGTTCCTGAGGGTTTCAAGCTGTTAAGTATGGTTTTGAAGTTGTCGAGGGATCGAAGTATGGATTAGAAGACAAGTACAAGTGGGATGGTTTAGCCATTGTAATATTTTGAAAAGTCATCGATGTACTAGATTATTTTCATGTAAAATTATATGGAGATCATTTTTGAGAAAACTCACATTTATTGTAATACTTGACACTTCATATAATATGATTTGTGTAGTTTAAAACTTATATGGTTGTACTTTAGATTATTTATAAGTGTTGTAGTTAACTAATTAATGTGATATTGCATAATTCACATGTATATTAGATGATGATAAATAATGTATGATTCTTTTTTTAATTTAAACATAATATCATATTAAAAAATTATATTGATTAATAATGGACACCATTAAAACTACTAAAATATAATAACCACACATAAAATGACTAAAAATGACTAAATTAGTGACCATTAAATGAGATTAATGACCAAAATTCGCATATAAAATGACCAAAAATTTAGAGATACATGAGTAAACAATGAGATATAAATGACCCAAAAAACGACTAAAATTTGCATATTAATGACCAAAAATAGTTTTGGTGGCTAATTTACGGTCTTTTATTACGCTACCAAATTTGATCATATTATAGTTTGTCATGTGGTAATTAATTTGGTCATAAATGTGGTCATATATTTGGTCATTGATTCAAATATATGACCAAATATATGACTAAATATATGACCAACTGACAAGCTATAAATGACCAAAATAAAAATGATCAATTTTGGTCGCGTAATAAAAGACCGTAAATTAGCCACCAGCGATCCCCAAACCAAAATTGGTCATTGATATGCGTATTTTGGTCATTTTTTTGGTCACTAATCTCTCATTTTCCACTAGTGAAAACCAATGTCAAATAAATCTCAAACCAAATATGTATACGGTTTATCCAAAAGCTAAGAAATATCCAATACATCCAAGAGGTAATACTAATTAACAAATTAGTATCAGATATCATTTACTAATCATCAGAAACATAATAAATCAGATATATATGAAATACTCCAACATGTAGTCTCGAAAAAATTCATCTTCCCTACTTGGGAAAAGTCCATCAATAAATCAATGTCCTAAGATTTATCCTGTTCCATATGTATTTCTTCCCTCAAAATATCAGACACGATCTCCCTCTTCTTCACCATTCAACCATTTACCAACATAAACCTCTATCCTAACCATCACAGAACTAGGTGTCTCAATCCACGTCGTGATATCCTGTAGGTTAAGCTGGATCACACCCTCAATTTTCTCCTTGGGTGTAGAAAAATATTGGCCAACTTCATTTAATTTTATCTTGGGAGAAGGTTCTTCTTCGATCGGTTCTAGCATCAGAAACCCTAAGAAATTGAGTAAAACCTGTGAACTTGTCCACCTACACATGCATGTGTCCTGGCCATCTTGGTTGATGCTTCCTCTTAGATCACAAAGGCTTCCCCAAGTTTCAATTGTCACTCTAATTTGTTAGCCTGAACTTTATCCATGATTGGCATATCCTTTTGTCTGTCTATGATATATTTTTTCCAACCAATCACACCTTCCAATGCCTTAATTGCTGTAGTTTTCTGAGTATAATGATCCTGTAGGAAATCCTATTCTTCTCCAAATGATTTGTACAGTTCCCGTATTTCACACAACCCTATATACATGTTGGTCACGGAATGATGAGAACCCTCATTTACCTTACAAGCCATATGTTTAATTTCTTCATCTAATAATGTTGAAAATGATGAGGCAGATGAATATATTTGTAATTATTTGAGTTATTTCTCTAGGGTAACATTGTGATTAGCATGCTCCTTTTTTAGGACCTCTAATTTCTCAAGATGATGCTTGAGACTGCCAATCTTCTTCTCTGAATGTCTTTGTTTATCTTCATGCTCTTGTTTAAGCCACTCAATATCCTTAAGGTGATGTGCCTTAGGTGCTTCCATATCCTTTCTTTATTTTTGTAGTTCTTGTTCCTTACTAAGGAGATATTTAGTCAGTTGGGACACTGAGTTATAGTTAGCCCCTGCAAAGGCTGCCATAGCAGCTGTTGTATCTAATGCTCCTTCCTTTTCATTAGGGGCATCAGTTCTCCAAACAATTTGATCAAATCTAGGAGGATGTTTCAATGTGCCTTCTCTTGTCCTCTTCGAACCTTTCTTCAAATTTTCATTGTCCTTCTTGCTCCAAAAATATTTCCCTAAGGAAACAACTACATCTTCTCCAAAATATGCCATGTCTTCTGCAGCTGAAACAACTTCTTTTTGCACTGAGGTTGATGACTAAGGTTATGATTGTGAGACTGAGATTTCTACATTAAGGGGATGAATTTCCAAGGAGTAGGTAGGGAAAATAGATATGAGGGAAGTGGAAGAAGTGGGAATAGGGTTTTAGTTTGTGAGGAAGGGATAGTAGAGATGGACGGGGTTTCCACTTGGTAAAAAAGAATGCGAGAAGATGTGGTGGGAGTTTGAGCTGTATGGGGAATTGATGAAACACATGGGGAAATAGGGGGAGTATCACTAGGAAATTGTGATAATACTAATGTATCTCTAGAAGTGTCCTCAATAATAGGCTTTAAATCCACATGGGAAAAATAGGTCCAAGGGAATAAAGCATGAAAAAGATCTCCTAATTGTGAATCAGGGACAGAAGATGTCTTGGAGGTATACATATTCACAAGGAAAGTGGGGTTTCTAGTCTCCTCCTCTAGATCACTATAAATTTGATGGATCTCAATCTCACTCTCGGATTAAGGATCAACCTATTGGATCACAGGAACTTGAGGAGGCACTTGCTCTTGAAGGGAAACTGCAGATATCTACAATTGTTGTTGATCCCTGAGTACCTGCTGAGGTATTTTCTTTGTTTGATCCACTAATGCTTTAGGCACTTTTGTTTGGTGAGAAACAAGCTTAGTTTTATTTTTCTTTGGTTGAGGTTTAGCCTCTTGGACATGTGTCCAAAGCTGAGCACTAATCTTGGCTAGACATTGTTTGAATTCTTCCCCTATTTGAAGAGCTTCCATCTGTTGGGAAGAGTGACCACTCCAAGGGGTTTCTATGATAGTGTTTCCTTTTTCTTTGGACTAGGATGCTGAAGTAGAAGTTGTTGCTGCTTGTTGTCTTGCTTCTCTTTCCATGTTTTTCCTTACAAGATTTTCCTCTTCTTCAAATTTCAATTTTCTAAAATGAAGGGTAAACTCCTTGATTTCTTTCTGATATTTGAAAACATGGGACTTTACCTCTGGAATAGTGATGTTGTCCAGTGCTTCCTTAAAATCAACAAATTCCTTGCACATGGAATCATCTAGAAAATATTCATGTGTATAATTGAACTTAACCTTTTATTGAGTAAAAAGGATAGCGAGGAATTAGGATCATGTATCCTTTTTCCAGCTTCTCCTAGCTTCATAGTTGTAATCTCCTTACCCAGTACAGTTGCATGGATATAATTTTTTATAACCAAAGAATCTATATGTAGAGGGAACTTAGGCCAAGTCTTCATCTTGTGCTTAGCCAATTTTGCATGGGCGCCGTCAATGATGATTTGAAAGGAATTGTTTTGTAAAACCATCCATTCTAGAACAATTCTAGCAAAAAAATGGATAGTGTTGCTTCCCCAAATTCTAAAATCAGAGAAGTATTCATACAAATCTCCATGTAGACTAATTAAAGCTATAGTTGTTACTGAAATATTTGGAGCATTGGCCTTGAATATCTTATGATACATGGACCCTAAGAAAAGGTCATAGATGTCATATATGCAAGGAACAAAATTATCCTCCCACATGTCATAGAAGTAAATATGGATCGGTGGACAATCCTTCTGCCAATTCCAACCTAGGTCAGGAAATGACGAAGTCACACAAACAACGTCCATGCAATAATCCAACATGTCAAATTGGGGTTTTTTCTTTCCCTGGTTTTCTGGTATTTATCAATTTTCTCTTGCAAATTAATAGATAATATTTGATCCAAATTTAAGGACTCACATATAAGAATAATGTGATTAGCTGTTGAGACCCATTTTGCTTTGAAAAATTTGCAATTTGTCTCACCATATAACCAGCAGAACATGGATGTGAGTAGTGAAAATGGTTCCATGAAACATGAAGTAGGGTAGATATTACCTCATTGTAAAATAAACATGGTAGGGTTTTCCATCCATGATTTCACCACATCTTTGTAATTGAAACCGAAGATTTCTTCACCAAGGAACTTACGATTCAGTAGTTGTTTCGGGGGTCCAAGTGCGTAAGCCTTGGAAAAAATATCAGTTTTCAATGAGGATAGAAATACAACCATGTGGTCATTGAAAAATTACTCCTTAGGCTTAGTGTGGTCGAGTGCCCACTTCACCACGTATATGTAGGGCATAAATGGTGGTCTGATGACAATTAGATGAATTTGTGAGCTCTGAATTCTGATGTAAGCCGACTGGTCAATAGGAATGCTCAAGAAATCATCATTATCGAAAACATAACAAATTCTCGACCAGTCCAAATATTGGTGTTCATAAATATGCCCACTAGTGTCTATGAAGACACCGACATTTGGGTCCTTGGACCTTTCTTTTGGTAGAGCCATTTTTTATCTTGTGTTTTTGTGACCTAGAGATGCCATTTATGCTCAAAATTTGGAAAACCTGGTCAAAACATACTACAGTGTAAAAATAATACGATAAACGTTCGTAATGAGTTGAATTAATGGTGGAAAGATTTCAAAACCATTGACATATGTAAGTGTTATATTTTTATCATCCAAGCTAGCATTTTCTAAGGGTATTTAACTGAGAGAATAACAAGCATAGAAATCAAACATAAGAGACAATGAACTCAAAAATTTTACTCGAGGAAAACATAAAGGAGAAAACCCCACAACTTCCTCAGAGATAGAATCAACACCAAAAGAAAAACCCCAAAATAGTAAGATGATCTCCTGACAGCAGTAGTCTCTCTCTCTCTTGTCCTAGCAACTTCTTCTCTCTCAGTTATGCACTACAACTGAGTGCGAGTGAATGCATTTTAAATAGAGAGGCTCACTCTCTATTTATATTAATTCCTGACTTGACAATAACTCACTAGGGCCAACTTCTCTAGGAGAGTTTAATAACCCTAGGGCCCCACAACTGTAGGGAATTTAACCCTTGATCAATAGGAGGGTTACCCACAATGACTTTACATGACTTGTTTACATTATTGAATCTCCCAATAGGAACATCGGGGCATGACATGACTCAAGTACATTACAGACACTTCCCAGAATAAACATCAGGGTAAAATACATAAGATATACAAGTGAATACATTCCGAAGTTACAAATATATCAACACTCCCTCTTAACTAGGAAGGTATTCTCTCGACACAATTTATCTGCACAAGTCTTCTTCTCTGTATCATTTAGATCATCATCAAGTTATCTTCATCTTCAAGTATTCTTCATCATCAAGTCATCTTCATCAAGTCTATATTACTTGATTTGGAGCATCACTGGATCATCACTTGATCTAGAGAATCACTGGATCATCATCAAGTTTGGATCATCATCAAGTCTGGATCATCATCAAGTCTAGATCATCACTTGATCTGGAGCTTCACTGGATCATCATCAAGTCTGTATCATCACTTGATCTGGAGTATCATTGTTGGATCATCACCGATTCATCATCACTCGTGCTATCTCAATTCTACTCGTCACAGGAAGTTCTACAAATCTAGCCCTTTTTCATGCTGGTTGTAGGCCTAGCCTTCATGTAGGTATTTATCATCTTCAACACTTATATCTGACCATAGAATGAACCATGTCAGAAAGGCCCACCCAACACTTACATCTAACCATGGGAGGAACACATCCAAGAACCATGTCAGAAAGGCATGCCAAGCACTCACATACGAACATGGGAGGAACACATCTAAAACCCATGTCAGAAAAGCCCAACACTCACATCTGATAATGTGAAAAACAAACCACATCAGAATGGCTCTACACTTATATCTGACCATGAAAGAACACACTGGATCAGAATGGCTCTGCGCTTACATATGACCATCTGAGAACACACTGCATCATAATGGCTTTGCACTTATACATGACCATGTGAGAACACACCGCATCAGAATGGATCTGCACTTATATCTGACCATGTGAGAACGCACTGCATCAGAATGGATCTGCACTTACATCTGACCTCATCTTATCAGAAAGGCTCTACATTGATCATGTAGGAACACATCCCATAATCACATCAGAATATCTTTGCACTTATATCTGATCATGTGGGAATACATCCCTCAATCACATTAGAATGTCTCTGCACTAATCATGTGGTAACACAACCCACAATCACATCAGAGCATCTCTGCACTTACATCTAACCATGTGAAGCTCAGGCTTCCACCATGTTATAATGGCCAACGGACACATCAATTCCCTTTGGAGGGAAAATCGATCTGGAGAACACCAAAATTCTCCCTGAAGTACTCAAACTTTAATCTAGCTAGTGGTTTGGTTAGTACATCAGCTATCTCCTCATCCATCAAAACATACTGGATCTTCACTGCTCCTCCTTACACCATATCCCTAATATAGTGATACTTGATCTCAATATGCTTTGACTTGTCATGGAACACTGGGTTCTCTGATAGCTTTACACAAATTTGGTTGTCACAATATATGTAAGTAGCATTCATCTGGAGATCAAATAAATAATATAGTAGCTTTCTCAGCCACACTACCTCGCAACTAGCCGAACAAGATGCAACATACTCTGCTTTCGCTGTACTCAGTGCCAAACAGGATTGCTTCCTGCTAAACCAGGAGATCACACTTGATCCCATACTGAAGCAACATCCTGAAGTGCTCTTTCTATCAATGGCACTGCTTGCCCAATCTGATTCAACATAACCTTCCAGGTTAATCTTTTGATTCGCCTCATACTTGAGCCCATAATCAACTGTACCCTTTAGGTACCTCAGAATATGCTTTGCAGCAATCAAGTGAACATGTCTTGGATCTGTCAGGAACTCGCTTAAGGTGTCCATAGCAAAGCAAATATCTAGTCTCGTATTCGTCAGGTACATCAAGGACCCAATCATCTAACGATACATCATTGCATCAACAGCTTCTGATGAAGCATCACTCAATAGCCTCAAGTTCAATGCCATAAGTGTGGTCATGGATTTGCAATCCATCGTCCCAAATATCTTCAGGATCTCTACCGCATACTTCCCTTGTCCGAGGGAAATTCCATCTACATTCTGCCACACCTCCATGCCTAGAAAATAGTGCATCATACCTAAGTCCTTCATTTCGAAGTTGGCAACAAGATTCCTCTTCGTGTCAACAATAAATCCATCCATACTTGTTACAAACAGATCATCTACATACAGTAGGAGTATGACTGGATTACCATCTTCAACCTTGTAGTAAATGTTGGAATTTGCTTTACTCTTGGTAAAGACCAAACTAGATAGGAAGCTATCAATTCTGTCGTACCATGTCCTGGGTGCCTATTTCAAACCGTGTAGGGATTTCTTCAATTTACACACATGAGACTCCCTGTCATGTGTCTCAAAACTGAGTGGCTTCTTCACATACACTTACTCTTCTACTACACAATTCAAGAAAGCAGTCTCGACATCCATCTAGTGTATCTTCCATTTCAGCACTACATCCAGAGAAAGTACTGATCTGATGGAAGTGTATATGGCTATAGGTGCAAAAGTTTCTTCATAATATATTCCTTCTTTCTGGGAGAAGCCACGAGACACAAATATTGTTTTATATTTTTCTATGCTACCATCTACAGCATGCTTTATCTTGTAGATCCATTTGGAAGTTACAACAGACTTCCCTTCTGGTCTTGGGACAATATCCCAGACATCATTCTTCATGATCGATTGATACTCTTCGATCATAGAATCCTTCGATTCTTTTGTTTCTGCTTCTTCTTCATAGTTGGAAGGTTCTTTATCGATGAAGTCACATAATAAGACTACATAACCGGAGCAGGACGTGGTTCTTTTCCTTTCTCTGTGATTTTCTTCTAGAGCCCCATATCTTTCTGCACCTTGGATAGCTTCTCGTACCCAAGCAGGCTTCCTCTTGTGAGGATTCTTCTCATGAGGTGGATCTACAGGTTCTTGAGGTTCTTCTAATTCTCGATATTTTTCTTGAATTTCTTCATTCATGGCTGTGTCATGAATTCTGGGAACTTTTGTTTCTTCAGGTTCTTCAACAAGTCTCTTTCTGGATTTGTTGTAAGCTAAGTCTTTGTCAAATGTTACATCCCTGCTGATGTCAATATGTTTGAATCCTGGGAAGTATATCCTATAAGCCTTTGACCTTTCAGAGTATTCGACAAATATACCCTTCCTTCCTGAAGGATCTAACTTTGTCCTCTTTTCTTTCGGAATATGTATGTACACTGGACAACCGAATATTCTGAGATGGCTGAATTTTGGGTTGTTGTCAGAAAAGACTTCTTCAAGTGTCCTGTTCTTGAGTACTCTGTGTGGAGTACAGTTCTGTGCATACACCACAGTTCTAGAAGCTTCTTCCCATAGACGTATGGGACGATCTTGATCATGAAGCATGGCCCTTGCAGATTCCATGATCATTCTATTCTTCCTTTCTGCAAACCCATTCTGTTGTGGATTATATGGAGTAGTTAAATCCCTCTTAATCCTTGAATATTTTCATAATTCTTTGAATTCACTTGATTTGAATTCTTTGCCATTATCTGATTGAAAGGTCTTGATCTTCTTTTTTGTGTGGTTCTTGATCAAGGCTTTGAATTCCTTGACCTTACTGAATACTTCATCTTTGTTCTTTAAGAATTATATCCATTTCTTCCTAGAAAAATCATCAATAAAAGAAACATAGTATACATACCCTCTTAATGAACTGGATGACATCAGACCACATACATTAGAATGAATGATTTCTAAGATTCCTTTTGCTTTACTCTTGCTACTTGGAAATGTCTTCTTTGTGTTCTTTCCTTTCGCACATCCTTTACAGACACCATCGTGTTTTGTCTGAATTTCTGGAAGTCCCTCAACAGATTTTCTTGCAAGTGGTAGTGCTCTGTAGTGCACATGTGCAAGCCTTCTATGAAAAAGTTCATTTGTCTCTATTGATTCATGGACCAAAGCTTGTTTTGGTTGGCCCTTCAATTTGTATAGACCTCCTTCTTGTTCCCCAATCACTACTGCATCATCAATAGTCTTTCCCTTTTTCCACATGAGAACTTCGCCATCTACAAATGAAACCCTCATGCCTTTTTCATCTAATACAGATATGGAGAGGAGGTTCTTCTTTAGTCCTGGTATAAATAATATATCCTTCATCTTTATAGACTTTCCAGAATCTAGATTATAGGAGGATTCCCCACTACCTTTTATTGGATACTGGTAGTCATCTCCAAGTTTCACCTTGTGGGGTGATTCATGTCCTGATAGTTTCACAAAGGATTCTTTGAATCCTGTCATATGTTTGGAAGCCCCATTGTCTATAAGCCAATCATTGCTTCCATGTGTGATGTTTCTTGTGAGAGCGGAAATCAAAACATATTCTTCATCACTTGAAGAATCATCATTGTCTTGTTTGATTCTCTTTTTGGAAGACTCATCATCTTCCGCAGCATGAGCATGATGTCCTTTATTGTTTCCCTTATTCTTGAGATATCTATCTTTGTTTCTAGGACAATCTCTTGCAAGGTGTCCTCTTTCATCACATGTATAGTAAATGAACTTAGACAAATCTTTAGACTTTCTAAATTTACTCTTCTGGTGAGAGTGCTTACCTCTGTGATGGATTGTTCTGGTTTTCTTGGATTGTACTATGAGAGCTTGATCTTCACTTCCCATATTTTCTTCTTATGCTAATATTCAAGCTTCTTCTTGTGAAAATTCCTCCCATAATCTGCTAAACTTGACTAGCTTCTTTCTAGCACAGATCCCTTGAATGAAAGAGTCCCAAGCCCTACGGAGACCATTCGAGGTGGTCATCACAATTTATGCATTCTCTACTTCTTCATCTACCGCTTCCAGCTATTCCATGATCTGAGAGACCCTTGTAAAGTAATACTGGATAGTCTTCACATTCTTCAATTGGTTTCTCAGAGTCATCTTCTTGTTTATGTTCTTTCCTTCAAATAGTTTGGTTAGGGCATCAAACATAGCTTTAGGTGTCTTTAGAGAGGACACCTATGGTATGAGGTGATCCTTGATTGAATCAGCAATAATTATCTTAGCCATGACCAATTTCTTCTTGTGTAAGGCCTTAGCCTCATCTCCCTCTGGAACTGGAACCTCTTCATTGATGTAGGAGTCCAACTCCTTTTCTTCCAGGACCAGGGAGATCCTATACTTCTAGGCTTGGAAGTTATCAGCTCCCTCAATATTTTCATCAAGCTTGGTATGATGAGACATCTTAACCAAGAACCTCAAATGGAAATACAAAATATTTAGATCTTACCAGGTTAAGATGTCCGAACTGAATTTCTGCAGAGCTGGTTCAGGAGCAGATTAGGGTTTGACTTTCTCAGAGTTCTTCCCAACAAAAAACTTTGATCTTGATCTCTAAACTTTGATTTTGAGGAGGAGATCAATCTAGGCCTAGGATCAGTAAAAAATTTCACTTCTGTGGAATGCCCTAATTTCTGGCAGTAGTGTCGGGTCAAACACTGAAAATGCTCAGAATCATATTCAGCTTTGACAGAAAGATACGCCCTAGAGAGGAGAGTCAGTCCAACCTTCTTTTGCTGAAAATCTATGGAGAGAGATCCAAAAAGTAGGAATCCCTAGTTTTTGCAGCTGCACAATGTCTTCTTCTCAAGTTAGCTCTGATACCATGTTATATTTTTATCATTCAAGCTAGCATTATATTAGGATCTTTAACTGAGAGAATAACAAGCACAACAATAAACATAAGAGACAATGAACTCAAATTTTTTCCTTGAAGAAACCATATAGGAGAAAACCCCTCAACTTCCTCAGAGATAGAATCAACACCAAAAGCAAAACCCAAAAATAGTAAGATGATCTCCCGACAACAGTAGTCTCTCTCTCTCTCTTATCCCAACAACTTCTTCTCTCTCAATTATGCTCTACAACTGAGTGTGAGTGAATGTATGTTAAATAGAGAGGCTCACTCTCTATTTATACTAATTCCTGACTTGACAATAACTCATTAGGGAGGACATCTCTAGGAGATTCTAATAACCCTAGGGCCCCACGACTGCGAGGACTTTAACCCTTGATCAATAGGAGGGTTACCCATAATGACTTTACATGACTTGTTTACATTATTGAATCTCCCTATAGGAACATCGGGGAATGACATGACTCAAGTACATTACATACACTTCCCAGAATAAACATCGAGGTACAATACATAAGATATACAAGTGAATACATTCTGAAGTTACAAATACATCAACAGTAAGCTCGAGCGAAAATAAATCGCAGTAAAAATCTCCAGAAATAGTAAAAATGCAGGTAAAACAAATGGTAAAAACATAAAAAATTCAAACTAACTATATAGCCAAAACCCCAATAGAAAAACAAAATCTAGACCATGGATCTAAAAAAAACAAGCGGCTAATATGAAAGCGGGCAAATAAAAATTTTGGAAAAATTATTGGGAAAATTTCAATTTAGTGTTTTCAGCTTCCTCATTCTGCACTGCGGAAAGTAGATAAAAACAAAAATTTCCAAAATAAAAAGTCAAAGTTGTGATTTCTACATTGCGCACTGCGGAAAGCGGAGGTCGAAAACACAAAAAGTTTTAGTACGAACTAGTAACTTCCAATTTCCATGTTCCACACTGCAGAAAGTGGAAGTCAGGAATGAATTTCCCTGATGATTGGAAAAAAATGCATCCCCGCTTTCCGCAGTGCGAAAAGAGGATTTTATTAGGTGAAATTCCATTTATGCTCGAAATTTGGAAAACCTGGTCAAAACTTACTACAGTTTAAAAATAACATGATCAATGTAAGCTCGAGCGAAAAGAAAGTGCAGTAAAAATATCCATAAATAGTAAAACAAATGGTAAAAAACTCAAAGATTCAATCAAATCTAGATTGTGGATCTAGAGAAAAAAAAACAGCTGAGATGAAGGCGTGCAAATAAAAATTTAGACAAAATTATTGGGAAGGATGATTTGATACACAATGATGTAGTTGGACCTATGCCCACAAACTCCATTAATGGTTGCAAGTATTTCCTAACCTTTATTGATGATTGTTCTAGGTATTGCTGGATTGACTTCATGAAACAAAAATCATAAGCTTTTGAGACTTTTAAAAGTTTTAAAGCTATGGTTGAGAACAATTTCAATAAGAATATAAAGTCAATAAGATCCGATGGAGGAGGAGAATATGTCAAAAGAGATTTCCAAAATTTCTGTGAATCATAGGGGATTTGAACAGAACACTCAGTTCCATACATACCACAACAAAATGGTGTGTCTGAGAGGAATAACATGTCACTAAAAGAGATGGAAACATGGCTTCTCCATGCCAAGCATCTACCTCTTCTTTCGGCTGAAGAAGTGAACTACGCTTCATATTTGCAGAATAGGGTTCCCCACAAGTTAGTGGTTGGGGTCACACCATTCGAAGCACTGCATGGGTATAAGCCCAATGTCTCACATATGAGAGTTTTTGGTTCCAAAGCTTGGGCCAAAATAGCACTTGACAAGAGGAAGACCTTCCAATCCCAAAGTAGCAAAGGCATTCTGCTGGGATATGCAGAATATGCAAAATCTTACAAACTGATGGAGGTTTCCACCAGAAGATGCTTCATTGAAAGAAGTGTCTAGTTCGAAGAATATCAGCCGCATGATACTCCTCCAACAACACAGGAAGGTATAACTATTTCTCCACCTATTTTTGATGATGATGATGTGCTAAAGGTTTTAGATTCAGATGAAGAAGATCACATACAATTTGATCATGTTATTGAGGCTGAATCTCAATAAATTCTAGATCTATATC
Source organism: Pseudotsuga menziesii (assembly GCA_001517045.1). Taxonomy (NCBI): domain Eukaryota; kingdom Viridiplantae; phylum Streptophyta; class Pinopsida; order Pinales; family Pinaceae; genus Pseudotsuga; species Pseudotsuga menziesii. The sequence goes on along the minus strand of LPNX010325119.1, from coordinate 142,792 downwards.
TAGTACCCATTCCTAATCAGAATCCTAAACCTATATGGTCACAAAATATTCTCGATGTAGTTGGAAGTGGTGTTGGAGTTCCATAAGATAGAATAAGAACAAGGTCCCAGTATCAGAATGAGTATGTTGCACTATCCCTCACAGATTCTCTCTCTATAGAATGGTGCAACAAAGTTCCAAGTCGGTGCTACTTGATGACGGCGAATGATCAGCTACATGGCCCATAGAAGCAGATATTTGATCATTCCCTGCCTTCACCATCCAGCATAAACAAACAGAGTCATCAATTCAGAAGTACATTGAGAGGTCCACTGATGGACCATATTGCTAGATAGAGATGCAATTTTTTTCAGCAGTGTTACTCAAGTTATTTTTCTAAGGAGGAAGCTTCTTTCTTCTAAATATAGCTTGTAGATTTCTATTTTCCTACTTATTTTTGAGGGGGGGGTTTCCCATGAGGTTTTCCCATGTTTCTTCAGTTGTATTAAGCATCATTGTTTATTATATTCTAGATTGTATTTGGGTGACCTATGGTCTTGTTACTAGGACCCACAATTGTCCAAGATAGGATTCACGGGGGGTGTTAGGATTATTAATTCTCCCTTGTTAAAATGTCTATTAGATTAATTATTATCTAACTTAGGAACCTTAATTAAATATTTGGGTCCACTAGTAAAATTGGGTCCACCTGGCCCAATGGGGCCACATATACCAGTCACTAAAGTGTGGGTAACACTGCTAATGGTTAACTGCCACTTACTGCATGTGCATGCATTAGGTTGGGCATGTCCTAGACCAATCCCTACATTCTAGGAGCCATTGGGAGTCACGATACCAACCTACTTCAGTTATTTGGTGTTAGTACTAGTTAGTCTTAGTTATCCCCCTGTTACATTCATTTACTTCATAGTCAGTTAAGCTGGCGCTACCAATGCATGGATAATGCATGGTTGCATGGGGAGGAGTGCTTTTCCTACCTACCACACTCAATTGCACTGAGTTAACTAGTTGTCAGTGGTTGTTGTATTTATTGATCATCGGGGAGTTGTCTATTTGGAATCCAATATTGATTGGGATACCTTGAGTTAGAGATTCAGTTAGATACAGTCATATCCGTTTGGAATATTCAAATTCATATCCCATGCATTCGAATTCTACCTATGTAAACTATTGTAACACTGGATATTATTATTGTGAATGATACTATAAATTCCTGAGCAATACTTGTCCGTTTTCTGTGTGGTTTGTTTTTTTCAGTTTGTATCTTCATTCTCCATTCTTTTGCTACAAACATTATTAGAACTATCTGCTTGAATATCTAAATGGCATTCAAATTCTAATAGGTATACCCTGCCAAAATAGAAGTAATTGTTGATCTTCCCTCTCCAAAAGCTCAAAAGGAGGTAAGGAGATTTCTTGGCCATGCAGGCTACTACCGAATTTTTATTGAAAATTTTACTAAAATAGATGCACCAATGTTTAAGCTACTTATAAAGGATGCAAAATTCCAATGGACTGAATCCTATCAAAGTGATTTTGGGGTCTTAAAGGATAAGTTATCACTGGCACCAATACTTAGGGGTCCTGATTGGTCCCTTCCTTTCCATATATCCACCGATGCTTTTGACATGGCCATAGGAGGGGTTGTAGGTCAAAAGGAATACCAAGAATCTTATGCCATCTACTTTGTTAGCAATAATTTGACTCCCTCCGAACTGAATTACATTGTTATTGAAAACGAATTTTCGGCAGTATTCTATGCCATCAACAAATTTTGACATTACATTACAGGATATGAAGTTTTTATGCATACGGACCACTATTCCATTAGATTATTAATGAACAAACCAATTACCAATGGTAGGGTAACCCAGTGGGTTCTTATATTACAAGATTTTAACATCACCGTCGTTGATCGACTTGGTCGAGAGAATTTGGTAGTAGATTTTCTCTCTCGTGTTCAACATAATGATGGTTCTAAACTTGTTGAAGATACTTTTACCGACAAACATCTATTTTTTGTGTCTATTCAAACTCCTTGGTTTACAGACATTGCTAATTATTTAGCAACTGGGAAGTTACCAAACCACTTGTCCACACACAAAAATGTTGAGTTATAGTCCAGATTTCTAACTACTCTTGGTTTGATAAATGACCTTCTTCATACTGGCCCAGATCTTATTATCAGACAATGCGTACAGGAGGATGAGATGAGATAAATCATCCATGCATGCCATGATGGGCCATGTGGTGGGAATTTTCTGACAAGAGGACAGCATACAAAGGGTTTCATTCTGGATATTGCTGGCCAAGCATTTTCAACGATGCTTCCAAGTATGCTAGAGGATGTGATAGTTACGAAAGAATGGGTAGACCTATGTTAGCTGATGAGATGCCCTTACAGCCTAAGTTCATGATTGATCCTTTTGAGAAATGGGCTCTTGATTTCATAGGGCCAATGTCTCCCATGTCCCACAAAAAGAAGTATATCTTGGTTTGTACAAACTATGTCACCAAATGGGTAGAAGCTAAAAATTTGTTTCAAGCCACAGAGAAATATGTGGTAGAATTTATATATGAAGAAATATTTACTCAGTTTGGTATGCCTAGGAAAATTGTCACTGACCATGGTTCTCAATTCACCTCCAAACTGATGAAAGAACTTACCAAAAAGTATGGATTCTGACATTGTAAGTCCTCTCCCTACCACCTACAGGCTAATGGCTAGGTAGAATCGACCAACAAGGTATTGGAAGCTATCTTAACCAAAACCATTCAGCTGCATCATATGGACTGGGAAGATAGACTCATAGAGGCCTTGTGGGCCTATCGAATAACATGTAGAAACACTATTGGACATACACCCTATGAGATGGTATATGGGAAATAATCTCTTTTACCTATTGAATACCAAGTTAATACTTTTCATATGGTTGTACAGTTAGGCATGGATTTGGAAGAGGCACATAAACAAGGAGTATTATAGATTAATGAGTTAGATGATATTACACAAGATGCACTCCAAAGAACAATGTTAATACAAAATGAACAGAAAAAAATGGCATGATAAATTTATTAAACAAAAGCAGTTTAATACCGAGGATTGGGCATTACTATTCGACTCAAGGTATAAAAATTTCAAAGAAAAAATAACTATCCGTCGAATGGGTCCATATGAGGTAGTTACAACTTTTGATAATGGGTGAGTAGAAATTAGGACAATTGATGGTTCACAAATTTCATTTGTTGTAAATGGACATATACTTAGACTTTATCATCAACCAATATATAAACAATATTTTGTGCAGAATTCCTTACAACAAAAGGAGATGGAGTTGGTTGAAGAGGAAGTCATTCCTCCTTCCCATGGTTCTTAAATTATTTTAGGTTATCTTCATTTGTATATATGTAGATATACTTTTGTTTCTTCAAAAAAATAAGAGTAATTTCTAATAAGTTGATTGTATTTATATAGGGAATTCATTTTTATGATTAGCTTATGGAATTTTTGTCAATTAAAATAGGAAGACTCTTTTCCTTTCCCTAATTTTGATAAATTTCATATGACTTTTCTTTCTGTTTTTGTTGTGAATAAATTTGAATCATCTAACAAGTAGTTTTGCAGCTTGACTACATGAACCTTATCTCTATAATCAACACATGAAATATTCTTTGAAAGGGAAGTGCTCTAAAAAAAACTCATAATGCATCCTAACTCCTTCTCTATTGATTATTGTTGAAAATTGACATTTATAGTGAAAATTTAAACTGTTCTTTATATCATTTCTAACCACTTTCTTCTATTATTCTTTTTTATTAATTTCATTTTCATGATTTTATATATGGTATTTGATTCAGACATGCACATTTATGATTTATCATTAGAATAGTTGCTTAATACCTACTCTAATCATCATGTTTTTCAAAATTATATCTTACACCTATGGGATACTAGTTCATCCTAGACTCATTATCAAAACTTGTCTATTAAGCATTCATTAAAAAGGTATCCCAAGAGTGAGTGATATTTCTACTTGTGGGGAACATTACTAATCTTTTATGAAGAAGATAGACTGATAGGTCAAGGAACAACTTTAAGTTATTCTATTTTGACATGATCTATAATTCAAGCTATTATAAATAAAGTTACTCATAAGGTTCTCTCTAAAAATTTGAATTATGTGATTAGCAATTTTAACATGCTCTAGCACCAACTGACTTCCACATACTAAAATCATTATACAAAGCAAACCTATTGGGGTACTGAATAGGCCTGCTAGTAGCGGGTCCATGCTAAGTAAAATCTTAAACAAGGTAGCTCGGTAAATGCAAGTTAACCCATTGGGGTACTGAACAGGATCACTGGCTGCAGGGCTATTCTTGCATGGTACGAAGATAAACCCGTCGGGGTGCTGAATAGGCCTGCTGGCAGCGGGGAAATATCGAGTAAAAGAAATATGGTTTTAATGCATCACTATGCACATGGCTCATCTAAAGAAAATAAAAATAAAAAACTATGTATACAAATACATATTTAGGCCAATTATTTATACTGTCATTAGAGAATGGCTGTAAGTTGGACTTGGACTCCGTTATTTAATTCAAACAATACCTAGGATATGACAATCCTAGAAATGGGACCCATAACTATATAAATATCACAAACTCCAGGGTGAACTTTATCTATATTCTTTGGATGACAAGATATATTTAAAATGAGTCATCGATGAGTGGTTTTCCTATGGCATTTTTCACATAAGTTGTACTATTATTATTCATATGGTCTTCCTCAACACTATTTTTTTTTTAATGAATGTACATATTTGAATCATCTCCATTTATTAGTTAGTATTTTTTTTTTTTTACGAAAATAATAACAACATTTTAGAGCTATTGGATAAACTATTAATTGAAAAAATTTGAGTATTAATCAATTTTCTTTGATGGCTTGAAAACATTCCATATTTTTGGTTTGGGGGAGGTTCGTAACTATCTTTACTTTCTGATTATTTATAAAAAAATTAATTTATCTCTGACAAAATGATAGGTGTTTTCAGGATAATGCAAGTAGCATAAGATTGTTGCAATCCATGATAAATAAGGAAGCATGCGACTACAGTTTCAGAAAAGAAGGCTTACATTATCCTTTTGTGTGCTGACAAACCCATAAAAATTCTCTGCATAATTAGCAACAGCCAGATCCAGAAAAGTACATTTTGTATAGAAGGTCTGTGTGAAGGATCGATGGAAGGGTCGAATGGAGATCCGAATGAAGTGTCAAATGGTTATACAAATTCATAGGGTATAACAACATGATTTAGTATGCTAAGGTATCTAATTTTGAAAAGAAGGGTATAACAATTGTCTTTACTTTCTGATCATTTATAAAAAAGATTAATTTATCTCTGACAAAATGATAGGTGTTTTCAGGATAATGCAAGTAGCATAAGATTGTTGCAATCCATGATAAATAAGGAAGCATGCGACTAAAGTTTCAGATAAGAAGGGTATAACAACTGTCTTTACTTTCTAATTATTTATAAAAAGATTAATTTATCTTTGACAAAATGATAGGTGTTTTCAGGATAATGCAAGTAGCATAAGATTGTTGCAATCCATGATAAATAAGGAAGCATGCGACTAAAGTTTCAGAAAATAAGGCTTACATTATCCTTTTGTGTGCTGACAAACCCATAAAAATTCTCTGCGTAATTAGCAACAGTCAGATCCAGAAAAGTACATTTTGTATAGAAGGTCCATGTGAAGGATCGATGGAAGGGTCGAATGGCGATCCGAATGAAGTGTCGAATGGTTATACGAATTCATAGGGTATAACAACATAATTTAGTATGCTAAGGTATCTAATTTTGAATTCTGTTAACATAATCCAATGGACTCACCATACCAGGGATCAATCAAATGTCATCTCTGCACTCAATCTCATTCCTTTGCTCATATCGACTTCATTAAATAAATCAACTAACCATGCATTATTTTGATTCTTAGACTCATTTCTTTGTCTATCATATGGTTTTAACTCTTCATTAAGTTATATGCATGCGATCTGTCATTGTATTAATTAAAATTCATCATGGTATTTTATGTAACCTATGCTTATAATATCATGTTGAAAATTATATTCAACCTGTCCAAAGTTTACTTTGGACATGGCTGGATATATCATAACCATACGAATTCATCAACGCACGCATATTTATGATGGCACATGATTCAATATTTTTGCATGATAGTGTGATCGTTCGAATGTGCTAAGTCTCTTCTTATGATTACTCAACCGTCCAAACAGATCACATTTTAAACCAACGGCTACATGAATTTTGCTTCATTCTGCTTTCCCTCTTCTTTTCTAAGTCTATCAAGCCACGTCTCTTGCAATTTCTTGCATCCCCTGTATCCATCTACATCCCTTGACCTCTGTTTAACAATACCAATCCACTTTGAGCCTAGAAGCTACCAAGATTTTCTCTATATCCCTGAATTCAAACGATGTTGTGAAGTGTTTCTTCAAGCAGTTTGGGGTCCGTTCCTCCATCTTCTTGAGGGCCATGATAACAATATATCACTGCTATTCGCCAAAGGATTCGATGGAAAAAAATCTAAGGTTTTCCCTCTTACCTTTCCTGTGACTGAGGAGTCTATTGGATTGACCACAAAACTATTCCCGCTTGCACAAACACCTCTTTCTCCCATGGACGACTCATGAATTTTCCCTTAGGGCCAAATACCAACATGTTGCGGGAACAAAAGGGTACCATAGGGAGTGGATTAAGCTAGAATATCTTGAGCCCTTGATTGTCATCATCTGGTTGATAACCTGTGAAGGTAAGTACACCATTTTCAAATCCTGCCACCTTATATTATTGGCACATTTTGTTAATAACTAGGCCCTAAAATTTCTCATTTTATTTTCTCAATATTTTAGAAAAAATGTCGAGCGAGGTTAGGAAAAATAACACTAACCCCTCTGGTACCCTACATCACCACTGTCTCATTAAAATCTTCATCAGTCATCAGTTGAAGGAAAAGGGGAAAACCTGAGATAGCTTTGTGTTTGAAGTACCGAACCCCCATTTAGTCAAGAAGCCCCTTGCTAAATCCCTTGCCTCTCAAAAGCATCATCGATTCCAAAATCATGATAATAAGCCTTCTCCAACCCTATCCCAAGAAAAAATAAATTCTAAGTCTGTGCGGTTTGATGAGGATACCTCAGAAGAAATACACTTTATCCATTTGTCCTCTTCTCCTGAGCCTTTCCACGAGGACATGACCACAAAACCCCCATTCTTTTCATCGATACCCACTAAGTCAAGAAAGGCCAATTGTGATGAGTTTGTTGACCAGACAGTCATCCAGCCTATCGATCATTCTGTCATTGAGCCAATGCACTCAAATAGCCATGATGACTAGATAGACAATATTGTACTTGAAACTCCCCTTCATGTGTTAGGCGATGTTTCTTCATATTTGCTTGAAGATACTACTTTTTAACTTTCCCCTGCACACATTGAAGATAAGGCTCCTGAGGAACACATTACATCTGCTGATCCCAAACCATGTCTAAAGGGATCGAGCCCTCAAAAATATCCTGAGTCTTTTGCAGAACCATCTACTTCCCTCCATCAGATTGTGAACATATTGACTCAAGACATAGCATAGTTAAAAAGGTAGAATGAGAAGTATGATGAATTAAACTACAAGCTTCATGAAGAGAATAAAGAATTATGCTTACAAGTGAAGAGTGTTGAATATTTGAACAATGCCAAAACAAATTCCAAACTTTGTATCTGGTTGAGAGATGACTCCTCGAAGGACCAATTCAATAGGTTTAGGCTAAACCTACTTCCTCTTCCAAGTCGAAGGTAGCTTCTACCGCAGCTCAACCTTCTTCCTGAATTCATCTCTGTTTTGCTCAGTGGAACCTGGTATATATTTGGTTTGGGGGACTGTTAATGTTCTTTTTTGTCATCATTTTTTATCATTGAACGTGCTTTGTTGGCATTATTTTTACCATTTTTGATATGATAAGTCATACTTCTTTCCATTCAGACTACCATTTGAACTCAGGTATGAATACATTTTTAATATCACATTAATCTTGATTAAACCTCATCATTTTATGGTTTATTGAAAATTATCTCATATTTATCGACATGTTTGGCATATAGTTTTTGTTCTACAGGCTATGGTTTTTAAACTGACTCTCATTCAGACGTGAGTTCATGCTGAAGATGCCCAGTTCCATTTGGACCATAGTTCAGCCCTCACCTTGCACCATTGTATTCGTTAGTTGGGATATTCTGGAGCAATAAAGACAAAAAACGTGAAATGGGTTCTGTTGGAAAAGTGGCCCTCATGGTTCATGATCCTTCATTCTAGAATATTTGTGTTCTTGTACGCCCAGATCGAGAGCGCATCCTCTACCCACGTTAAAGATAATAAACGCACCAATTGCTCGCATCAAAGAGAACCAACGCCCATGGAATCGGACAGGCGTCCTATGAATTGTCATGAACTGTTCCTATGGCTATTAAGACCCTCTATTTTTAGAGAGGTTGACCACTGAAAGGGTCTACCTTCTCTCTTATTTGTAAAACTTATATACAGACGTCTTAGGTTGAGAAACACATGATGATGAGTAGTGATTTATGCATAGAAACATTGAGTTACAAAATGATCTGTAATCTTTTTCAGTTAATAGAAAGTTTATGATTTTTAGTTGTTCATGTTTTGTTGGTGATCGAGTTGAGTTAGATTTGAATCCTTGATTGCTGAGAAGGGCCCCTCAACAACTAGAGGTTTTTCATTGTGTATATTTTGTTATTTATTTTCTGCAGATAAGTAGTTTTCATTTTCAGTATTTAACTTAGTTTCCTGTAGATGTTGTTTTATTTCCTGTAATTTATTTCCCATTTTTAACATAATTTACATTTTTAGAACCTATAATGATTGGTCCTGCATAGTTTCTCTTAGTTTGCTTTCAGTCTTTTCATGTGTAACTAGATAAAATTAACTAGTTAGTGTTTTAAGTTCAGTGTGTAGTTAGAGTTAGTTTCGATTATTTTCCTGTAACTATAGATTAGTTTCATTTTCCTTTCAACTATGCTTTATTACACAATAGAAATGGTTTATTTCCTTAGATACAAATGAGTGTAGTTGCTTCTTGTTATTCCAACTATAAATAGTCTATTTACTGCTTTCCTTGCACTGCAGGTTCATATGCATAAACTAGCTGGTGTTTGATCATTTAGTCTATTTATTCTATTTGTTTATATCATTTTCTGTCATCCAAACTGTCATTCGAACTATCTTTCATATTATCATCCGGATTGTCATACGAATTTTAATATTTTCCGCATTTTTTATGCTTATTTAGGATTCAATTTCTTGGATTTTCACACCATAATATTTCTTGCAATTGATCAGCATTTATATATGTAATTAGGACCTTGTTCTACACCATATAGAGTTTAGTTAAATCTTTATATTTATCCTTATTTTTCGTTCATTTCTTTAAATTTTCCCTAGTTTACTTCTTAGATTATGTTTCTGTAGTTGATCTTTTATATTTGATTTAGAAATTGTCAGATTCATCCTTAACTTAGTTTACTTATTTTTTAATTAAGTAATTTCATTCTCCAAAGCACATTAGTTTTTATGGTTTCTTAGTTCTAGCATAGGATTTGACTTTTCTATTCACATAGTTAATGAAAATGTTCATAGGATGAGACTCATTTCAGAAATAAAATCTTTATTAAGTTTTCAATTTTCTTCTAGATTACATTTATTTTCAAGTCATTTGCATATGCTTAGATTTCCTTAAATTTGTTTCATGGTTTACCTTTATAGGATAACATACCTCCAAATTCAAAGTAATCATTAGAGATACCTGTTCTTGGTTTCTTGATTAATAGATCAATTGATAATAACATCTCATTTCTAATGAGTCTTAAGTAGTACAACTAGAGTCATTTAGTTATGAATAAAGAATAGCTTACAATGTTTACAATCACTTGTAATTGGAAAATTTGTAGTTTACATCTCTTTGTAGAGGTTAAATTAGATTTACTTCCATTCAATTTCTTTGTTACCTTTGAAAGACATTTCGATACACCTTCTTTGGTTCCTATCACATTTGATGCATATCTTGAGAATCCTCAAGGGGAGTGGAATTAGATAATTTATCTTAGTTTTGAGTATTTGTTAAATGCATGTATAGTTTAACTATTGAATTTATTAGGTATATTAAGTAGTTGTAATATTTCCTCAGATAATATAATTTCTTGTCTTGATACAGTTAGGGTTCTGAAATTGTTCATAAAATTTCTAATTCCTAGATTAGATGCTGAATAATTGATCAATAGATTTCACGATAAAGAGGTGTTTAATTTCGATCAAGTCTTGTTTCTTAGAATACTATTGTTTATATCTTTTCAGTTATTGTTCATAGAGTAGAGTTGTATAGATTGATACTACTCTGATCTATTGGTTTTGGTCAAGTCTAATTAACTTAGTAGTTGTATTTCTGAAGTTTGACTGGGTTTTTAATTTTGAAAAATATTTCGATCTTTTCATTATTAAAATTATTCTATGATTCCCTAGGTACCCTTCTACATCAACATATATTTTTTGTCTACTCCAAGTTTACAAACCCTGGTCGATAAATTAAATATTTGTTCAATTCATTAAGACAATAAGACACCCAACATGTAGAATAGACAGCTTCTTGACAAGCTTTGGCTTAACCAAGAGTAAATTTTATCCTAACATTTATATGAAGATTATGGATGATGAACCTGCCATACTATTCCTAGATGTGGATGATATATTTCTAAAAGTAAATGAGAAATATATTAAAAAATTGTAAGAAGAAGGTAGTTGAAGAATTTGAGATGAAAGATCTTGGATTAATGCATTATTTCTTAGGGATGGAAGTGTGGCAGAGCCCAGAAGGAATATTTATGAATCAGGGAAACTATGCAGCAGAAATACTAAAAATATTTCAAAAGTTGGATTGTAAGGCCATGGCCACACCCATGGACACTAACCTGAAGCTTTTGTCTCATGAGATATTAGAGTTAGTGGACATGAATCAATATAGATAGATTATTAGGTCATTAATGTATCTGGCAAACACAAGGCCATATATATGCTTTGTTGTAAACACCTTGAGTTAGTATCTAGTTCAACCTAGATGGGTTGACCTGATACCTGCAAAGCATGTGATGAGTTACCTAAAAGGCATGACAGAATTGGGACTTTACTATTGGAGAGATCATGACTACAAAACTATATGGATATACAGATTCAGATTGGGCAAGAAGTGTTGCGGACAGGAAAAAAAACTTGGGTGGATGTTATTGTCTAGGATCTACCGTGATCTCATGGTTTAGTAAGAAACAATCCATTGTTTCTCTCAGTACAGCTGAAGCAGAGTACATTGCAGCTTGCTCCGCTAGTTGCATGCAATATGGCTTCAGAAGTTGATGTGAGGATTATTTGACATGGAGATGGAAACCATAGTGATTCTTTGTGATAACCAGAGTTGGATAAAGATGACAAAGAACCTAGTGTTCCATGACAAATCGAAGCACATACAAATATGATAAATTTATATAAGGGATATGGTACAAACACAGAGGCATTGCTGATAGATCAATATTATAACAGATTCGTTCATATTGGCTGTTAAAATATTAAAAAAATTCAAAAAAATATATTGGGGTTGTATCAAGGATATAAGGGATTTTATTATTTACTATATAAATACCCCATATATACCCCAATGTGTTGGGGGATTTTTTATTGCAAACCAGCGACATGCATATGGTTTTTGCGCTATGGGAGGGAGTGTGGATTTTCGGCCGTGTTGGAGAGAATGCAAAGGCTCCAGGAAGAGAATAGGAGAGCCTTGGGAAGGTTGAGATGTCATGGGCTTTACTGGAAGCACCCCTTTAGATCGTCCATATCAACGCCCTACTGGCTATTTCATGGAGGAGATGTGGAGGCTAACGGGAATTGCCTCTTCATTACCATGCTTGTGGAAATGTATCTTGGAATGATTTTCCCTCATGAGCTGAGGTGTAGGGACGTGAAGAGATTCAGTGAGGACTACAAGGCGAGGGCTTGTCCAAAATACTAGATGGATATGGTGATTAAGCATCTTTATGCATCAGATTTTGATGTTGGGTGGGGCATACACATTGTGCAGGAGGCGAAGCTCTTGGTCATGAAGTGTTAGTTGGTGAAGCCAAATGGAGGCACCATCCTCCTTTCCTTGAATTTTTCTGCTCCTGTTCCACCTTCCCTGTTGACAAATTGTAAATGTGAAGATTCCAAACAGCTAATGAATTAGATGCTTCTAGATGAAGCCACATGCTTATCCACTATCTAGAAGGCTCCAGATACCTCATGAATCTGCTGTATCATTTTCTATAAATATCAGATGTGTAAATGAAAAGTTCAGTTCAGCAAAATGCTCTGCTCCCTTGTTATAAGTCTGTCCCTTGTTTTGTTAGATTGTCTCTGTTTTGATAAGTTTATCTCTGTGCAGATATAGCTCTGCTTTATACAGTGTTGTTTGAATGCATCCTCTATTTTACATAAACAGCCAGTCACTTATATTTATATGTTTGCAGAGATTGCAGGATTCAGGAACTGTTGTTTCTCTTTAACCATGTTTGCAGGTGAAAGAGAAAAGGAAGAAGTTGCTTTAAAGGTGGAGACATCATAAGAGGCTGCTGTATAGTTTGCAGCAGGCAGCTACAAGAATTACATTGCCAACAACTGGTATCAGAGTAGGTTCTGGAAGCTGCATCATGGAGGTCACTTCCACGAGTGACATGGAGAAGCTGAATGGGGCAAACTTTGCCCTATGGAAATCCCAAATGGAGGATATATTAATTTTGAAGGACCAGTTTTTACCAATTGAGGGATTGGCAAAGAAACCCTCAGGGATGACGGATGAGGATTGGAATAAGCTTGAAATGAAAGATATTGCCACAATTCGTCAATATTTGGCTAAGAACGTTTACTTCAATGTGGCTGGGGAGAAGACAATAGAGGCTCTATGGAAGAAGCTGCAAGATTTATATGAGAAAAATACATCTTCCAACAAAGTCTTCTTGATGAAGAGGTTGTATAACCTCAAGATGAAGGAGGGTGCTTCAGTTGCAGAGCACTTAAATGAGTTCAATATAATTACTAGCCAGCTTGCCTCCGTCAAAATTAACTTGGATGATGAAATCAGAGCCATCCTCCTCATGTGCTCCATGCCAGATAGCTAGGATAATCTCATGGTAGCCATAAGCACTTCAGCACCTACAGGGACCTTGAAGTTTGATGATGTTAGCAGCAGTCTAATGAACGAGGAGCTGCGACGAAAATCAATGACAGAAAACCATGGAGGAGAAGCTCTAAGCATAGCTGATCATGGTAGAAAAATGGATCGAGAAAGACAATGGCATTCAAAATATAGGGGCAGATCAATATCGAGAAAAGGAATACTCGCTTTCTTTCATTGTGGAAAACAAGGACACATGAAGAAAGATTGTTGGTTTTGGAAGAGAGAGAAAAAGGAGCAAAAACCGAACAACACAAACCAAAGGTCAGCCAACATAAATGAAGGTGAGACCACTGTAGTTGTTTTAGATGGTGATGTCCTATTTACTGTTTCAGTAAAAGATGCATGCTTATATACTTCTGGTAGTAGCATAGATTGGATCCTTGAATCTGGGGCATCTCATCATGTAACTCCATGTAAAGATAATTTTGTTTCATATGAAAGTGGTGATTATGGTAGAGTGCACTTGGGAAACAATCACCACTGCAATATTGTTGGAGTGGGAGATGTTTGAATCCAGTTAAAGGATGGACAAGACATCTTGCTGAAACAAGTTAGGCATGTCCCAGAAATGTGTATGAGCCTTATCTTAGTGGGACAATTGGATGATGAAGGTTGCTCCACAACCTTTGGCAAAAGTGGCTAGAAACTTTGTAAAGGGGCATTGGTCATGGTTAAAGGATCTGAGATAGGAACATTGTACACATTAAGAGAAACAACAAGGAAATCAGATGTGGATGCTATTGCAAAAGAAGGAAGCTCAGCAGATCTATAGCACAAGAACTTGGGTCACATGAGCGAGAAGGGCCTAAAAATTCTTCTTGACAAAAATCTGCTTCCATGTTTGAAATCATTTGAACTTGATCTTTGTGAGCATTGCATATATGGTAGGAAACGCAGAGTGTCATTTATGAGAAGAGGCCATGAAAGGAAATCAGATCTCCTAGAATTAGTACACTCTGATGTGTTTGGTCTAGTGAATGTGAAGTCCTTAGGAGGAGCCGCATATTTTTTCACATTCATAGATGATGCATCTAGGAGGGTTTGGGCTTACCCCATGAAAAGAAAAGATGAGGTATTTGGAACATTTCAGAAATTTCATTCTAGTGTTGAAAGAGAAACTAACAAGCTGCTCAAGTGTTTGAGGACAGACAATGGTGGAGAGTACTGCTCCAATGCATTCAAAGAATACTGTAATAGGTTTGGCATAAAGCATGAGAAGACTGTCCTGGGTACTTCTCAACAGAATGGTACTGCAAAAAGGATGAATCACACTATCATGGAGAATATGAGGAGTATGTTGTCAAATTCAGGATTGGAAAAGCACTTTTGGGTAGAAGCAGTAAGAACAACTTGCTACCTCATCAACCGATCGCCTACTACAGCCTTGGACAATGGCATTCCTGAAGAAGTTTGGACTGGAAAGAAGGTAAATTACTCTCATTTGAAAATATTTTGATGTGAATCATTTGTGCATATTCCAAATGAGCATAGAAGTAAGTTAGATAATAAATCAATGAGATGTATTTTTCTGGGATATGCTGATAGTGAGTTTGGTTACCGTTCATGGGATCCGGTCAACAACAAAGTCATTAGAAGTAGGGATGTCATATTTAATGAGTTAGAAATGTATAAGAGGCATATAGGTAATATGGAGGTCAAGAAAATTGCTGATAGGTTTGTAGAACAACAAGAAAATATCCCACCACTGCAAGAAGAAAACTATGAGTAGCATGCAGAAAGTGGTGGACAACAAGTAGGAAACAATGGACAATAAGCAGACAATGATGGACAGCAAGAAGAAGGAATTTTGCAGCAGCCATTGCAAGAGGTCCAGGTGGAAAATATACCACCAAATTTGGTTCGGAGGTATACTAGAACTCATAAGCCTTCACAAAGGTATCCACCGTTAAACTATGTTTTGCTGACTGATGATGGTGAACCAAGTTGTTTTCAAGAAGCCTGTGATGACGAGCATAGCAAGGATTGGAAGAAAGCTATGCAAGAAGAAATGGACTCCCTGTTGGAAAATAAAACTTGGGAGTTAGTGAAGCTTCCTAAAGAAAGAAAATCCCTACAAAACAAGTGGGTATACAGGATCAAGCAGGATGGTGAAGGCAAGAAGGAAAGGTACAAGGCAAGATTGGTGGTAAAGGGCTTTGGCCAAAAGGAAGGTATTGATTTCAATGAAATCTTTTCACCTGTTGTTAAGATGTCATCTATTAGAGTTGTTCTTGGTCTTGTTGTTGCTTTAAATTTGGAGTGTGAACAGCTAGATGTGAAGACAACCTTCCTCCATGGAGAACTTGAAGAGGAAATTTGTATGGAGCAACTGGAAGGATTCCAAGTAAAATGCAAAGAGAACTTGGTTTGCAGGTTGAAGAAGAGCCTCTATGGGATCAAACAAGCACCTCGTCAATGGTATAAGAAATTTGATGCTTTTATGTTGAAGCATGGCTTCAGTAGACTAGAGGCTGACCATTGTGTTTATATCAAGAGGTATGACCAAGAAAAGTATATTATGCTATTATTATAATATGTGGATGACATGCTAATTGTAGGACATGATAAGAACATGATTAGCAAATTAAAGAAGGATTTGGGAAGCCAATTTGCAATGAAGGACTTGGGTCTAGCACAACAAATATTGGGCATGAGGATCATACGTGACAGGAAGAAGAAAAGGCTATGGCTGTCACAAGAAAAATATCTTGAGAAGGTGTTAAACAAGTCCCAATATGAAGGATGCCAAGTCAATGGGCACACCTCTTGCAGCTCACTTCAAACTAAGTGCTGATTTGTGTCCTTGTGATGACAAGGAGAAAGAGGAAATGAGTAAAATTCCTTATGCTTCAGCAGTTGGAAGCCTTATGTATGCCATGGTGTGTACAAGACTGGACATTGCACATTCAGTGGGAGTAGTGAGCAGGTTCTTTGCCAATCCGGGCAAGAAACATTGGGAAGCGGTCAAATGGATTTTGAGGTATCTCAGGGGTACCAGTCATCATTGTTTATGTTTTGGTAACAATGAGATTATGCTTGAAGGTTTTGCAGATGCAGATATGGCTGTAGATGTGAACACCAAAAATTCCACTACTGGTTATGTGTATACATTTGCAGGTGCAGCAGTATCTTAGGTATCTAAGCTACAAAAAGTAGTAGCCCTCTCCACAACTGTGGCTGAATACATAGCTGCAACTGAGGCTTGCAAAGAGATGTTGTGGATGCAACGATTCCTAGGAGAGCTGGGAATAAAACAAGATAAGTATGTGTTGCATTGTGACAGTCAGAGTGCCATTCACTTGGAGAAAAATCCAGCATTTCACTCCAAGACAAAGCACATTGACCTGAGGTACCATTGGATTTGACAAGTACTAGAAGAAGGGCATTTACAACTAGAGAAGATTCACACAGATGAGAATCCTGCTGATATGTTCACTAAAATTCTTCCAAAAACCAAGCAAGAGCTATGTAGGAGATTGGTAGGATTGGGGGTGACTTGAGTTCATCTCTGAAGCAGCATTGAAGAATCCTTCATTTAGCTTCAAGTGGGATAATGTTAGTCGGTGAAGCCAAATAGAGGCACCGTCCTCCTTTCCTTGACTTTTGTTGCTCCTGTTCCACCTGCCCTGTTGACAAATTGTAAATGTGAAGATTCCAGACAGCTGATGAATTAGATGCTTCTAGATGAAGCCACATGCTTATCCACTATCTATAAGGCTCCAGATACCTCATGAATCTATTGTATCATTTTCTATAAATACCAGATGTGTAAATGAAAAGTTCAGTTCAGCAAAATGCTCTGCTCCCTTGTTATAAGTCTGTTCCCTGTTTTGTTAGATTGTCTTTGTTTTGATAAGTTTATCTCTATGCAAATATAGATCTGTTTTATACAGTGTTGTTTGAATGCATCCTCTGTTTTACATAAACATCCAGTCACTTATATTTATATGTTTGCAGAGATTGAAGGATTCAGGAACTGTTCTTTCTCTTTAACCATGTTTGCAGGTGAAAGAGAAAAGGAAGAAACTGCTTTAAAGGTGGAGACATCATAAGAGGCTGCTGTATAGTTTGCAGCAGGCAGCTACAGGAATTACATTGCCAACATGAAGGCAGATAGACAGACCCTATTGTGTCCATCAATGAACTCATTCAAGTGGGTCTCAAAAGGTATGTTCGATGGTTTCTTGAATTCATGGAAAATGGGTTTTTCACGTTTTCTTTCAGTTTTTTTAATTCAATTAATGTATAGTCCAATTTTGGTTTTGTTTAATGATTTTGGGCATGTTGTATTCTTTGTTGCAATTATTTCAAACGAATGAATCACCCTAATGCAGCTTTATGATATTTTAGGGTGTTCTGCTATGGTTAGCAATACATTTTTCTATTTTTTATTTATATTATTTTATGCATCTCTTAGCAATGCAATTTTATGATATTTTAGGGGCGTTATGTTGTGATTAGCGATTCCTTTTTCTGTTTTTGATTTATATTCTTTTATTTATCTCCTAGAAAAATGGAATCCCAGTATTAGTTGATTTATATTTTTTTCTTTAGCTTATAGCAAAATGTAATATGGAATACATGTATTAGTTGTTATGTGGAGTATTTTTTTTAATCCCAAGGATTAGTTTTCACGAATCAAGGAGCTTTAACCTTCTTAGCAATAAATTTTTTTTGCATGACAATTAAAATCAATATATAAATAAAATATATATTTATTTTAATATATCATAATACTGAATTTTATTAGTAATTTTTAATAATATTTATTATATTAGTAATTATGTTTTTATTTGATTGGTCAGAAGTAAGTCAAAGTACTTAAGTTATCTCTTATCATTATAATTATAATTAATGTTTTATTTTTTATCTCTAAAATATATATATTCTTTATTTTATTTTACATTTTATTATATATGTAATTATGTTTTCAATTCTAACCATCATAATTTAGTTTATTCCTAAAATTACTGGTTGTTATGAGAACTAATTCATAAATGTTATAAGCATTTAAAAATATACAAATCTTCTACTTTAATATAATGGATAAAATAGTTGCTAGTTTATATTGTTTATAACTGTTAGCTTAGACTTAAGAGCTGCCAACGATGGTTTTTTTGGGTCATCATTGTCAATAAAATGATCTTATCTTGTTTTATATGGAAAGCACCATCCTTTATTAATTCACTTTGATATAGGTAATTAATTTGATATCGATAAGAAAATCATCGTGCTGATCAAAATTCCAATCATAATCTTGAGAAGAAATGCTACTATTTTGTTTCTACTAATATTTTATCATTGTTGGTCATGGTTTATGTCTATTTGAGATGGTTTGCAGTTGCTTTAATGCCTATTTATGTATTTCAGTCGCAATTGTAGTTTCCAAACTAACTACTTTTTATGGATTTCACTTCTCTTCCTTGTATTAGTTGTTTATTTGGTTCTACTTTCTATAACTAATGAATCTTATATAGTGATGAAAAAAAAATATAAAACAGTGTACCTTGAGAGAGAGAAAAGAGTATTGGTCTTGTTGGTCCTATAAAGGAGTTGTGTTCCCATATTGTATAGTTCACTTTGACCTTGTGGGTTTGTGGTTTGTTTTGTTGTGTCCCCCTTGGTTGGCTCATGATCCTTTATCTTACTTGGTCCATAGGTTATGTTTATTAATGTTTTCATACCCTTTCTTAAGGAGTATCTAGATTATAAATTAAATTTTTAGTGGCACTAGTCTTATACAACCATTATCCTACAAGATCTTTCTTGGCATGTGTGCCCTAGAGGCAAGTTCAAACTGATGTAAAGTCTCCTTATTATATGCTCATGTACAAACTCAGTCATCTCATTTAGAGGATGGATTATTAATTGTTTTGGGGTTTTATTCCTTGATAGGTTTCCCTGTAAAATTCTTGTGTTCATGTGAAGAATTTTTGGATGATTGTTTTTTTTGTTGTTGATACATAAATCAAAATTTTAACTACTCCTGATATACTATACACGTATGATAAAAGTTAAAAAAAACAAGATTGTTACTGATATTAAATTAAAATCCATGTTAAAATTTAAGAAAGCATACCTGCTCAAGTGCTCGTTTGAACTATGTTTTCGAAATGATCTCATCTCTAAGATTAATCTCATCATTTTAGCCAAACTTTCACAAAACTATCCAGGTGGTTTCAAGTTGTCTTTTTTCAATAAAAAGTGCATGGAGAAAAAGAAATCCTGTCAATGTGAGGTCGTGTTCATTGACACCTTCTGGAAGTTTTTCTAAAACAACCTTCTTCACCCCAACAATTTTCAAACGCTGTAGAGGAGCATTAAATCATTTAACCTTCTCAAACAAAAGATCACATGCACTTCATGAGGTCCTATCCTAAATATGATTAATTCTGAATGCTACTTGGCTTCCAAAAAGTTTCCATAATCAACATAAATTTTCACAAAAGAGATTTCATATTTTAAATCTAAAGATTTATGTTGATTATTCTTTAGTTATAATGAAATAAGCCATAAAAACCTCATAAAGGCACATACCATTCTTAACCAGTCCACTATATCTTCTCTCATTTATGCAGAGATCAAGACAACTTGTAGAGTAGTTAAGTAAGATGGTTGTATGTACATTGGGATTTGCACAAAATTGGTAAGCATGAATTTATAAGAAGACAAAAGAAGCTATGAAACACAACAATAACGCAAGCCTTGGAAGGTTTTAATGGAAAAATATAGTTAACACACCATGGATTCAAGTTTGTGTTAACAAAACTGTCCCTTTTTCCATTCCACTGAGTGGGGGCTTCTGAACTTTCCCCTTCCAGAAATTCATTTGTTGGATTTGGATACAAGGGAAGTGCCACATTTATTAAAGGGGTAATATTTACATTCCAATCATTAGGAATAATTTTTGGGAGGAAATGTAGAACACGGAATTTTCAAGGAATTTGATAATTAGCTAAGTTTCTTATCCATTGTGAATAGTGGCCTCTTTTCATTACTTAATAGCTCAACCAATATGCAAGCTTGCATAGTATTATGTTTATTCTAAATTTTATGTCACATTAAGTATTTGATAGTAAAGCACAACGGACAACTATTAACACATAATAACATAGGAAACATCTACTAATTTGTAACTCTGGAAACTCTAATTGAAATTGACTTGTTGGATTGCTAAAAGTTGGAGAAACAATGGAGATCATTCTAGATCATAATTCCAGGTTGGAATATTTGTGTTTCGTTAATATTTTATACTTCACTTAAGCAACTAATAAAATAAAATTCATGAACCTAAAATTACACCAATGCACCAAAATAACTGTTAAAACACTCAAGCTGGCAAATGCTTACTTCAAATTTCTTCATAGAAAAAAGCATGCTACATTTATAGGTTGAGATAAAACAACAAGTAGCATCATTAGAAACTACGTATATTGGAATGTATGTTCCTCTGCATAGAACCAATTGCCATTATCTTCCAATCAATGAAGGGGTAAGTTAAAATGACAACAAGTACATCTGAAAATGCTAATAATTACAATATGGGATTCAGCTAAGAAGCCATGTGTGGCTTCTTCATCCAAAGGAATCAAACACATTAATCCTCCAGCCATTAGTCTTCCATCCTTGAACTAATCAACCATATCATTGAATACAACAAATTAGAAATCTCAAAAGCATTCGTTGAGAGAAAAAAATTGCAAGTGTTATATGAGATACACAACTAAATTGAGAAGCCATCAAATATCAATTGATGGCTCATTTGACTTCAAAATTATGGATCATTTTTAAAAGATCTGAAAAATTTATCAGTAAATTGACATCTTACAATCATTTCACTTTAACTTTACTTGGCAAATTAGTGCATCCTACATAACTAGCATTAATCTTGGCAATGTTGAGAAACACCTTCAAAATACCTCTCTTTGCACTAGTTCTATGAGAAGATGAGACCATCCATAGAAGCGAATCAAAATTACCATGACTTCCTTTACATTGATGGCATATAAGGATGCGGCCTTTATATTCTAAAAAAGTAATCACGTATCTCTGGTAGTAAGTGTTCTACAAGGGATGGGTAGCTGCATAGAAAATTGATTATTAAAATTTAGATAGATCTTGAAAAGTGCCTAGATCTTATTGTAAATGTTCAGTTATGTAGAATTTTTCTTTACTCAGACATGTTAGACATATGTTCATGGTTCTCTAGAAAGTACATAACACACATATGACCCACATAATTTGCATGATAGGACTCAGCAAGATTGTATATACTTGTAAAATTCTCCAAAGTAAGTTCCTAAACAAAAAACACAGATCTTAGTGTTGAGGCTATATAATATCATAACAAAAAGGAATACGTGTGCAATATAATATTCACACAAGCGTTTGAGGCCTTCTAAAATATATTGATCGACATCTCTCAAAAGGTCTTCAGTAATATTTGATGGCATCTCTACTGTACTAGTGTATATATATCTGACACCAGTACCCCATCGGAATCGTCAAACATTCTTGGATAAAACATATTTGAGTTCTAACATGTCATGGTTTCTTTCATATTTATCTTGAACTCTTTATAACAAGAATGAATCCTTATTTATTTCCATAAGCAACACATAGAATATAAACCATAATAATTACCTCATCATTAGTTCAAAGACTGCTCAGGTTATATTTGGAATTTCAATATCCTTTTCCTCTTTTTCATGTTGAAGGTTGACAAATTTAACACCAAACAATTTCTAGTTATTGTTTGAAGCCACAGTGCACTTAACATGTTTGACAATATAAAATTCTAGGGGAAACAATGCACTCTACAACAACTACAAATGATATCACTTGGATTTTATAGGAATTGAGAAATGAGAGACAAGCCATATTTAAGATAACCACTTCTATCCCATGCCAAAACAAAATGACACCCATACCTGGTAGACACCATCAAACATGGAATGAAATGCATCTGAAGATGCCAGAAGTGCAATATTGTGGGCATAAAATCGCCTACCTGCATTTAAGCACCGTATTGTTTGCATTTGTTCGACTAAAAACAATATTTTATAATAGCTCATTCAATGTTTATGGAAATCTTTATATTAACTTTTCCTTAGATATATTTGCTCAGATAGGATAAACATACAGAATACATAGTATTTTATTTGTATTCTGTATGTTTATGGAAAATTATGCACTATAACTTTTCCTCAGATATATTTGCTGAATAGATATATCTACTTTGTATGTTTATGCACTAGAAAATATAGAATACAGAGAGGAAAAGTCTAATATATTTTCTCAAGCAGTATGTGCATTACATGGAGTTATCATTAGTTTCATTGGTTTGATTGGAAAATCATGTTAACATGGGATTTATAATATTATGCATCTATTCAAGAAAGTGAATGACAATGCTTATACCTGTAGTCATATTCCCTGATATCATATATAGTGGCTTCTGCATATCAACTAAGCCTTGTATAATAGAATTTTGACTAACATTAATCGACATAACACACAGGAACAGATTTTAGAAATAAATTTGAAAAAGTAAACATGATAATTAATCATATGTGAACTGACTTCACAAAAGGCTTTGAACTTATGCCTTACACAATGTCATTCGTGAATCGCAACAGAAAAAATAAACGAAATCAAATAGTACACATGCATATACACATTTTCACTAATTCGTAGTACTCAAGCTGACACAGTAAAATAGATCTATATTATACATGAAATGCACTAGTAGCTGACACTGGTAACTAAATTCATATTACATACCTAAACTCTATATTAGATGGATAGATGCAAAATTATGCTCATAAAATAGCAAGCCTGTGATTGGAGGTTGCTGGAAAATTGTCACGCCTGTTAGTTGTTGGTTGTGGAGCCTGATCTTCCAGATTCAAAGATGTTATTCAGTCATCTTGCACCCAAAATTTATTGTATACTTGTTCCCCAAAGATGGGTTTCGGGGGTGAAGCCCCCGAGAAATTTTTTTGGGATATTTTTTGGACAACAGTTTTGTGGATCCACGATAGTAGGTTAATCGTAGTACTTTCCCATGGAATTTCCCATATAAAAGAAAAACATTGTAATACGGCTTGGTATGGCATGGTATGGTATTCTATTGTATTGTATTGTAAACAATCTTTGTGATTGTGTGAGAGAGACTATGAGAGTGTGGAGAGGAATTGCAACGAGTTTGATGCAGGTTGTATCCCTTCATGTTTTTGGACGGTAATAAAAGGACTGGCAATTTCTGTGTGGACATATTCCATCTTTCGGGTGAACCATGTTATATTTGTGTTTCTATGTAATGTCTTTAATGTGTTTTGCATATTGTTTAATGATTTAAATGTATAACTGGTATTGCTATGCAGTCCTATTTTCTAATAGTTATGTTACAACTTCTCCAAAGTGTTGACACATCATCCAAGTTTCCAACTAATCCATTGCTTTAAATTTAATATTTCATGTTATATTTGATTAACATGATTTTACTTTTGTTCCTTCCATAGATGAAATGGGGATATATGGCATGGACAAGAAACTTATAATACTCTAAGAGGAGAACAAAGTCTCAATGTATAAATAAAAAAAATTAATTAACTCACTAGATAGCTCCAAGGGTTAGCTTAAGTGGTCATCAACCTGACTTGAGATCTCTCCTACAATGTAGTGGTGACAATGAGGGGGTTGTAGGTACACCTTCCAGAAAAGGGGAACATAAGATATGTATATGGGACAGATATGGGAAGCTTGGCTAAATATTAGAAGGGTCAAACTAAGGTTTGACATATTTATCTTGGCATCCTATCTGGCCAGTGGTGGTTTCGGTGGCCATGTCAGAGCCAATTTACATATGGTACAAAGACTATAAATAAAATTGGAGTGCATTTGCTCCATATTTCAAGGATATAGAGGAAAACGAGGAATATCTTGAAAGAGAATATGAATTTGATATGATGCCTAGCACATAGAATGTATTTATTTCTCACATACCTTTTCAACCTTGTCATTTGGATCTATGTGAATATCCACTGAATGCAATTTAGTGAAGGGATGGATTCAATTCTTTGTCATAGTTGAGAAGAAATTTCATACAACAATTGTAAAATTTTTAGTTAAACATGAATGGGCACGAATGTCCAAAACAACTTATTAATGAATGAAGAGGAGCTGCGTTCGAAAGTTTGGATACACAGACATATCCATCACATGGTGAAGTTACCTCAAAGTAGAAGATAGATAATTGATTTTTCATTTTATTGTTGTCCATACACATAGGGTTGATAGACTTGTCTCAATTCTATAGCTATAGGAATGTAGGGAATTACATCGCAATAACTTTCTTACAAAAACAACAACTTTAGTGTTCTATTGTTTCAATGTTTTGTGATATTCTAACATAGACATCATATGGTGAAGCTCACTCAAAGTAGAAGATAGATAATTGATTTTGCATTTTATTGTTTTTCATACACAAAGGCTCGCTGGACTTATCTTAATTTTCTAGCGATAGGGATTTGGAAATCATATCACAATATCTTTCTTACACATCTCATATTCTAAGAACTGATAAATTTAAACGAGGCTAAGAGAGAATGCATGTTTTATCTTTTCAATCACTAATAAGACTTTTATAACATGTATTTTCCTTCCAAATAATAAATTCTTTAAGCAATTTTGGAAATCATTCATAGCTTCTAGATTGCTATATTTCAAGTCTAGTGGAACTTGTTGTTATGGGGGTTTCTATAGCAATATTTGATCAGGTGACAAAAGTATTCAACTTTCCTC
This sequence comes from Pseudotsuga menziesii, assembly GCA_001517045.1. Taxonomy (NCBI): domain Eukaryota; kingdom Viridiplantae; phylum Streptophyta; class Pinopsida; order Pinales; family Pinaceae; genus Pseudotsuga; species Pseudotsuga menziesii. The sequence continues at coordinate 117,624 of LPNX010325119.1, read as the reverse complement.
TTTTAAGTTTCACAGCATCTCTAGTGACTGAGGAATACGCTACCACATAAATAATGGACGAAGAATTGGATATGGAGGGATCTACAAAAGACATTCTTAATAGTGATGAAACAAATTTACTAATTTCTTCTACTTGTATGTATTTTTAGTCTTTGTCAATTCATGTTACATCACAACTGTAGCATTCAAATTTGATAGAAATTTTGTTTTATTGTTTATATATCTTTGTCAACATGGCCCCGAAATCTTGATTCATGGGTATATTTAGTCATTCTGAGACATTTTAACTGCATTCCTTCCTTTTTATCTTTGTTAGATAGCATAAAGTCAAATGGCATCACTTTGAAGGATAATACAATCTTAGGCTGAATAAGAACTGAACCAGGTACTAAAAAGAAACTCCTTATTTTAGTGTCATCAGCATTAGTACTTAGAGGAGCTATTGGAATTATTGAAGCTTTTATTCTTATCCTTGGAGTAGGACCCATCTTGAGCACCATGGGTGCAATTTCAGTAAGTGCACTAGAAATATTAAGTAGTCTGTGTTTGACTATATGCTCAATAGTATGAAATGATTTGACCTTTCTGGTATAAATATCTTTTCTTCCATCTGCAACTTTTTTTGGTTCAAAGTCAATTTGTAACTTGGTCAATTCTTACAGAAAGAGCCAAAACTTTATTGTTTTATGGAGAGGGAACTTGGTAACTAATGGCTATGAGAATTTGCATTATTGCTAATTAAAAACATTAAATAATAATATTACATATTGAGCAATGAATAAGATCAATACATTGTTTATAATTTATTCAATATTGTCAAGAAGAAAAGGGATTCACCTATACAAGGCGATTGCTTCCTTTCCTCAATGTATAACTCTACATTATAAAACTAATAAAATCCATGCTTGGTGTCTAAGGGAACAACCTTATTTATGCTTCCTATGCATCTCAGTCTACTCTGAAATTTTATCTGTCAAGGGAATCCTTGACTCCTATACTGATCCTCTATCTCTCAAGGCTACACATTGCACCAGTCTTTTGCATTGGTGTTTATAACCAAGGTACTTTAGTTTCTTATTGTGATTAAATGTATATGGTTTGTGAAACTGGGAAAACAAGGACATAAATCTATCCTAGTTCTTCTTAACCATTTTCTCTTGTTTGTATGCCAAGTTCCATCGTTAACTTTTACAGTATTCATGGAACTTAAATCTTGGAAAATAAATTATAACATGGTGCATAAAGGAGGCCATTTATTCTATCAACTAGAAACATGTTTCAATTCCTTAGATACAACAGAAGGAATTAAAAACATTTAATAACAGCTTTGTAATCTGTCTATGAATTAGACATGTAACAATGCAATTTAATGCAAGAGTAAGTGGTGATCTATACATAGCAATTGAATTCCCTTGCTAGATATATCAGTGTTGTGAGACTTGGCATAGATCGTGAATCTTTTTGATATGCTTGTGAAATGAATACTTGGAGGTAAACATTCTCAGAGCTCCCCATGATTCAGAAACTCGCCAAACTCACCCAATACTTACAAGTTCATCCCTTGGCTGGAAAATGTGGATGCCACATACAGAAAGTTGGAAAAAACACTGAAATGTGGGTTTATGAATGAAAAAAAAGAGTGGAAACTCCACTAAGGCAACCCTAATGGCAGATAACTCCACCTTTTTTTAATTTCATTATCATTTCATCTTTGATTCTTGAGTGATTTGGATTTCCAGTAGCCAACTAGAGTGTGCCTGAATGGTGATCTGTTTGAGGATTTTCTTATGCTAGCAACTTGTTGATGTGTGCAAAGTGCCACATTAGACTGCCCCTTGTTCATTATAGAGAATCTATCTGGATCTAGGCCCGGAAGCCATTAATATCTCCATTGTTTTAATTGAAAATTAAATTAAGTTATGTAGTTTAATTCCTAATCTACAGAATGCAGCTATTATAATCTATTCTAGATAGGAGAAGAAATATGTAGAAGGGAACATAAGAAAACAATCACAGTTATGTTAATAATTCATGTAAACAAACAACTATTTAGGCAGTAAAATATAACTGCAAGTATTGAAATATTAACAACAAACCAAATTAAGAATAGTCGATCTCTGTGTTTACTTAGTACTATTAGCAACCTTGCATTTATCAATCCAAAGAACAATAAAAAAAAGAAGCAAAATTGACGAGATGGAACATAGCATGTTCCATATTAACAACATACACTTACACAACAGATTTTGAAATGAAAATCGGCAACATTAATAGTTCACATATTACAAACTCCAAATCCAATTTCTTGTGCAACATGGCCTTGAATGCTTCTCCTCATTAAATTCTCACAGAACCAGTTCTCAAAAAACTCAATACGCAAAATCCAAGAGTCCCATGTTTCCCTTTCTTTTTTTCTTTGATCTCATCTTATACAATGCGAGAAAGATAACTTCCCAAGACTCTTGATTTTCTTTCTTGGAAACTATGACTATTTAACTTCATATTTATCCCATCTACAAAATAATATTCAAATATTTAATGGACTATATTCTACCTTGAGCTTTGTCATAAAAATAGGAAACTTTGCAGGTGCATCTCTCTCTTCTGTCAACCATCTCTTTAGACCATTCATGCCTAGTTAGACCTCTTGGAGACCAATTCTTTTATCTTGTATTTCCTTAGAAAATAGAAGAGTTGTGATGCATGTCCCTAGAATTCTTGTAGAGTTGTGTACATTTCCCACTGAACATAATTCAGTTCATCTTGAAGTTCATACACATATGTTTGAAATTCTGCAACGCTGTCAATATTGGATTTAATATGAGCTACTTATCTCTCGAGCTCAACAATCCTGAATGTACATTTAGTCATCAATCTAATATCTACAATATTGACGAAATTGAGTGGAAAAGTAGATTAATATTCCAATAATATGGAAGCATTACCTGACATCTCAAAAGGTTTTGGTTGTTATGTACCAAAATTTTCAGAAAACATTATTTTTCCAAATATTTTTGTTTTATTTCCATTGTTTCTACTGCTATTAAACAAAGACCTAGGTTTTATGTGTGTAGGTTTGAGTTCAATCCCAAATGTAGATCCTATGACTATCCATAAAACTAATTACAATTTAAAACTACGAATAGCCATAAATATGAACACTTATAATGGTGCTCATTCATGATAATGCAATCATTTCATTTATCATCACAACATTGTAATATTGCATTATTATGACCTACACCTTTAAAATACTAGTCTTGGACCTTAAAAGATGTTGTGTTTTAGCTATAATCTTAACAAATTTCTGGTTTTCTATCTTACTTAAAGTCTTTAGATATTTTCTTCTACCACATATCTCCCCCCCTAAAAGTTGCAAAACAACTAATCAAAAGAACTGCAGCATTACAACTGAGCTAGAGGATTCACGTTTTCCAAGTTAGGTGATTGAACCCAAATATTGCATATTTTTAAAGTTTTGGGGCTGCAATTTCAATAGTATATTCATCATGTAAGGCATGATGCATCCTAATAGTAGGGCACCACCACAATTTTTTATTATCAGTCATTAATTAAGGTGGGAGGATACAACCCATAAGAATAAAGATTGGTGGCCTTAAAAAGTTTTTCATCCCCTAAAGATGCTTCTAGTTGGGTTGCTATGGTATGTTTTGTAGGTTTCATATCCTCATCTACTTCAAATTTGAATCTCTATTAACGATGTTGGACCATTTTGATATATTCACCCTTACATGGTATATACATGAGAATATTTTGCATATTTTGTCTCTAATGTTTTGGAATCTTTAATATATATTTTATTAATTTTTTTTATATTTTATGTATTTTTCAATAAAATCAATCATAAACTTCAAACTGATCCAAGTACGAGTTGAATATGAGTCCAAGTACGAGTTGAAACTTGGATGATTAAAGTTTTAAAACATATCGTTGAAACTCCAAGTATTAAACATGATGATGAATTTGCATTTCCATATTGGTGTTTATGCATTGTTTTGAGTGGAAGGTCTGCTTTACTTTCAATAAATTTGGTCCACAAGTTCACATGCCACCTCCTTATTCAATTTTTATTCAAGTTTGTAATCTTGTCCTGATATTTTCACTTCAAAAGGGTGTAACACCAATTCTGAAAATAATTCCCATCTTTACTGTAAAAAAATTAATTTATGCCAAGCTGCAAAGATGATCCTAATATGCCATTATAAATTTTAATGCAGGAGTTTGAGAGAGGTTCATGGCACATTCCCATTAATATGACATTGAAATGCCAAGAAGTTGGATATGTGTTGGTAGGTCTGGAGCTTGTGGATTTCATCAATGTTCTGATACTTGATCCCGGGAAAGAAATAATTTCGGCAATCCATGTACAATGAATTTAAGGGGAATTCCCAATACTTGTTCTAGGTTAAGTTATCACTTTCACAAGCAGTATACAGGAATATGGGTTTATATAGGTTAGCTAGTTGTTTGGTTACCTAAATTCTAGATGAAATTAAGGTGGAAAAGAGATCACAGTTCTTCCCTTTCACTAGTATTTTAGAGCTCAGAAATGCTCTGGATCTGGGGTTTACTATTTGCTTCAAAACATGACCAAATTTCACTCTATTGTTGTTTTAATATTGCCTTAATGCATAGATAATCCCATAATGGGGTTTAATTTTGTTTTAATAATATGCACAAGCTGATCAGAGTTAGCTTCTACAGGAAAATAGGTTGTTTATTGCTCCCTTGACTGCCAATAGTATCATGCTAAAAGTATATCAAAATAAATTGAATGAGATTGCATCAACTTCTCCAAAATTTAAGTTACCAGTGAAAACCTCCCAGAAAAAATTATGCTGAGAAGACAACTATTGTAATCCCACAGATCACATAGGGTTACCAATAATACACATTAATAACATACATACATAACAGAGACAAGAGACAAGAACAAGTGAGCAGAATAATAGATTATATTATAATAAAAGGGTCCATACAATACAGAGAATTGAACCGAGTTCCCATCCGGCTCAACAACCTAATATATATGAATTACAAACAATTACAAATAACTACTTGTCAGTTCGGTGAACTGACACGACCTTATGTGGCCGACCTAACCTCTAATTAGTCAGCTAACTGACTTAGTCAGCTGATTGACTAAGTCGGTTATCGTTCAAGTAAGCTTACCGACTTGGTCCTCCAACATCTTCCCCACAAACAAAATGTTTCTTCGTCCCGAAGAAACAGGGAGGTACAAAAAAATTTCTTTTCCTGTCCATAGGTGGCTATTTCTATGCTTGGTATTCATGGGTTGTGAAGTCTGATTGTTGGTCTTTTCTGCACACAGACTTCGACAATTGCTTCAGCTATCACTACCAGCTGATTTTGAAATGTTGTCCAACTTTGCAGTATTTTTTGGATGTCGATTGTTAATGTAGTCAGACTTGATAATATCGACATCTTTTCTTGAATGGAAAAATCTGATATCTTCTCCATGTTGGGACCCATAAACTGGTCCTTTTCCTCTACTATCTCAAAAAGTCATCTCATCTGCGGGAAAATGATCTATAATTTTTCTAGGTTTGGAATTGCTTGTTGCACCCACTGGTGTGCTTGTCGCTCGTGTTTCTGCAATTTGGCGGTTTCGAGCACTATTTGATTTTCAATTGTGCTCCTGAGTTCTACCTCTATGCTTTTTCTATTTTTGAGCACTTGTATTTCTTATCGGGTTTGTCGAACTTGCTGATAGACTTGCCCATAATATGCAGGCCAATCTCTCAGTACTTCTTCTGAAATGACTGACTCCTCCATGTGATCTCATAGTACCTTGTATGCTCCTGCAAAAGCTGTGTGTTGCTATGTCAGCAGTCGAACTGTTTCTTCTTTCTGCTCTTCTTTTGTATCTTTCCTTTGTGCCTGTAGCGCCAACACCACGCTCTAAAGTAGCTGATAAGCCTTTTCTAATGGCTTGTCGGTGTTGACCTCTGTCGGACCTGGTATCATAGATTGCACCAAGTTTCTGAATTTGTTAAGGAACTCGACTTGTTCTTTTTCGTTCTCATCAAGCTCCCTATGTCTATTATGGCTCCTTATTTTTGCTTCGATTGCCAATGATTCCAAGAGTTTCCCTAATTATCCATCCCTTAGTTTAGTTGGATCGACTGCAGTGGTTGACTAAGTTGACTGACGTGGACCATTGTCGTCTGGCTTTGATGGTCCTTCTTATTTTTGTCTTTCTTTCTTTTGTGCTTTTGCTGCTCTTATTTATTTGGCAGATGTGTACCTGCAATAGTCAAAATTGGACTGTCTGGTTGCTAGCTAACAGTGGTTGATGATATTTTTTATCGGGCTGGCTGGATAACTGCTGTAGCTGGTTGTGCATTTGGTTGGTTGGATTCATAGGGTCTAGATGTGGGTGCGGTTGGTGCTAATGGTTGTGGTGGAGGTGGTTTAGGTGCAGCTGGTTGGATTAGAGACTCTGGGTGGTGAAGTGGTGGTGATGGTGTTGGTGAATGGTCTGGTGTGATTGGATTAGTGGAGATATGGTCGGGTGAGGGGTCATGGATTTGTGGAGGTGATTTTTCCTGGAGGTCACAGAACATTTCCTTGATTTCTTGACTTATTTCATCCATGTCCTCTCCTTCCTCATCTCTAGTCGGTTCATTAGCTGGTAGGTTGGGTTCGGGGTCAGTCAGAATGATAGATGTGGTCCGACTTGTGATTAATTTAGCTTCTTTGTCAGGGTTTCTCTCAAATGTAGAACTCGCAATTTCAAAAGTCCTCAGCCTCTGGATTACTTGTCCAGGTTGGGGGGCGGTCAGTCTGGATCCACCAGCTTCAAACAAAGGGGCTTTGGTATTGAGCTTTTGAACCAACGAGAGTTACTCAGGAAATTTTTCAATGTATGCCTGGAGGTCTTTGTCATGGTCTAACTTCTCCTTCAGGGTCTCTAACATAGCATTCTTTCATCTGTCGATTGGGCTTATGGAAGGAGGGTCTGGAATAATATCTTGTGTTATTTTGGTCGGGGATGGGGGTGAAGGTGTAGAGACAATATCCTCAACATTTTCAGTCGTTGAACTATTTGTGCTTTTCACCTTCTTTGGCCGACCTTGTTGTGCCCCTGCTTCGACAAATCTCTGGAATTGGGTCTCGATGGGAATTTTGTTTGCTGTGGCATCTTCTATAATGTCGCATTCCATGGTTGCATGTTCTTCCTCGTCTTCCAAGGACCCTGCAATGATAAGCTTGCACTTACCCTTCCCCTGCTCTTGTTCTTGAGTTCTTTTTCTTTTTCTTGAGGCTGCTATCTCCTTCGACAATTTACGTATATTTTATTTCATGATAGCATACTCATGGTTTTCAATGTCTATTTCTCCCCCCCCAGTTTTTAGTCGAGACAAGGCTTTCTTCAGCTGGATTGCTTACCAGTTGTTGTGCTTGTGTCTCTTCTCTTTGTAGTGTTGGTGGTCTGATTGTAATTTGCGGTCGACCAGTGCCTTCTGCACATGTTTCCTCTAACACAAATGTGCCGATATATAAGCTGAGTTCATAATCCTCTTCTTTCTCTTGGTCGGTCAGTGACTTGTCTATTTATTTTTCCCTTGCTGGTATCAACAATTTTGTGCCCGACTTTCGAGCCAACTCCTGAAAAATTTCTTCGACTGTCGGGTAATAGTCAAGAGTTTTTTCCTTTTCTTTGGCACCCTACATGTACCACACCGCGGTATGGTCGAGCTCTAACAGGATGTGAGCAGTTTTGGGAAGAATTCATCGGATGTTTTGAGGCACCCTCCATCTGGTCGTGTGGACTTTCAGTTGTTGGAACCAGTTTTCTAGCAACACTTTGCCTTTTGTTAGTTCCTTCAATGTTCCATTTTGAGAGAACGGTTTGAATCTTCACTTATGGAATTTTGTCGGTTCTTGAAACTGTTTGTCTTCGACAGCGCAAAAAGAGTACATGACTATCCATATCATAAGGGATGGAAACCTTATGATCCCTCCTAACTCCTGGCATTTTTTGTAGATGCCTTGAGCATGTCGGCGACATACTCAACCCATCTGTATATTTTTCCTATTTTGGAAATGGTATCCACTGCCTCCAACATATCCAATTTGAGGTTTCTTCCTCGGCCTGTCGGTGTAAGTGCAATGGCTATGATTTTGGCCACTATTTGTGGCGTTCGAGCTTGTATTTGGATAATAATTATCCCTTTGGAGTTTTTTCCCGATGCTAATCCTGTTAGCTCTTCTACCAACCCTTCTTTGATCCCGACTAGTACTGGTTCACCTTGGTTTGATAACCCAGTCAATTTGGAAATTAATTCCCCAGAGATTTCAACCAGTCGGTTGAAGTAAAATATACCGTTATGATACTGGATTATGATAAATTTCACCGTTGTTTCCTTCATGCCTCCAAAACTAGCCATGATCGGCACATTGATGTAGTTTATGATGCTACTATGGTTGATTTTCTCTGCAACTTGTGTAGGCTTTTTGTCGACATAATCCCACTCTTTAATCTTGGCCCATAGTTTCTCCCATGAGCCCTCCTGAACCTTAGCGCTCTTGATGAATTTGAGTCTTCTCATCAATGGTGTCTTCGTGGTCTGTAGTTCTTTAGCCTTGGCTGTAGCTCTGGTTTGTTTAGGTGCCATCTTGTCGGTCTGCTGGTTGATTTTGATTCGATATTCTTGGTTTTCAGTCGTCTAGTTTCTAAGTTGCTCTCTCTATTCAGAATGTTGTAAATGATCCTTTGATGGTTTAGTATTTATAGTTGATGTGTTTGATGTTTTTGTCGATGGGTGTATTAATGGCGGACGTGATGGTCCAGCATGAACACTTGAGTTTGTGTTAATGGTGATTTGATTTTTTCGTCCGTAGTCATGAAGGCGGGATGGGACTTCCGAGGTCATTGGTCGATATCGATTATGTGAGATGTCGATGGTGTTATGTCGATGGGCGTGGTGTTGGTTGTCGTGGTGGTGATTTCCTGCCATACTGTTTTATGTTTTTCGATCTTATTTTAGTTTTTGGATTTTTAGATTTTTATAGCTTTTGTTTAACCATTATGGTCGTTATTAATATTAATATATATATATATATATATTTGAACTATTTTAGTTTATGTACCGCTTTAGTCGGGCACCATTAACAAGTTTATGAAATACTATGCCTTGTAACGTCCTTAGTCGGACTGATCCGTTGGCATGTATCTCTTCGACAACATAGGGTCCCATCCATTCTATATGGAGCTTTTTGGGTTTTCCTTTTACTCGACTCTTGTATAGTAAGGCAAGGTCTCCTACTGACAGGTTTTTATTTTTTATGTTTCGGTCGTGCCATGCCTTTTGTTGTTGTTTCTAGATTTCTTGATGTTGTAACACGATTAGTCGATGTTCTTCAAGCTTACTTAGTTGCAATAGTCAGTCCTTTCTTCCTTGTTTGATATTGACATGAAAAATTTCTATGATAATAGGTGTCTATTGTCGAAAGTGTAGAGGAACCACTGCTTCCTGTCCATGAACTAGTCAAAACAGTGTTTGGTTGGTTGAACGCTTATATGTCATTCTGTATGCCCATAGTACTGCAGGTTTATTTTCATCCCAGTCGTCTTTGTCGATGTTACATATTTTTGTTAATCCTTTTGTTAATGTTTTGTTAAATGCTTCAATTGCTCCATTTGAATGAGGGTGGTAAGCTATACTCCGTCGGTGGTCGATTTGGAACTAGTCTGTTAGTGTTTTAATAGTTTTATTGATGAAGTGTGTTTCCTAGTCACTGATTGGGGTTAATGGACATCCAAATCTGGTAATGATATTCTCATAGATAAACTTAACAGCTATCTCACTGGAACATGTATCAACTGGTTCGGCCTCTACCCATTTGGTTACATATTCGACTGCAGTTATTATGTACCTTGCACTTGTTCTTTTTGTTGGTATAGGAAATGGCCCTATGAAGTCGATGGCCCAAATTTCAAATGTCAAACTTCAGTTTACTGATATCAGGGGAATTTCTGTACTAGGAAGGGGTCGACCCAATAGTTGACATCTGTCACATTGGCTTACAAAATTTTTGCAATATTTGTGAAGTGTTGGCCACCACAACCCTGATTGTTGGATTTTCTTTGCAGTTGTATCTACTTGGAAATGTCCTCCTACAGGTCTGTAATGTGCTTCATACATAATATTATTTCTTTCATGTTCTAGTAGACACCTTCTGAGAATGTCGTCTAAACCCATTTTATATAGGAATCCATTTTTGAGACTATAAGGTGCATCTTTCATGGCTAAGATCTGTTTCTTCTTCGTACTCATGCCTTTTGGTGCTTGTCCATCTTCTAAAAATTGAGATGCTTCCTCTAACTATGTCGAGACTGATTCTATTCGAAATAAATGTGCATCTGGTAAGTCGTCTTCGAATCCCATCGGTTCCTCCCCTATGTCGATTCGGGATAATTGGTCAGGACCAACATTTAGCTTACCTGGTCTGACAACGACTTTGAATTCAAATTCTTGGAGTAGAAGTAGCCATCGAAAATTCTTCCATGGTGTAGAGGCTTATTTACGAGGTATTCTAGTGCTTGATGGTTAGTGTAAAAGATAAATGGATTAGCTAGTATATAGTGTCGATATTTTTGTAGTGCAAAGACCATTCCTAATGCTTCTCTTTCGGTTGTCGAATAGTTTCTTTCAGATTTGTTTAGTTTCCTGCTACTGTAAAATATATTATAGTCCATTCCATCATCTCTTAGCTGAGTTAGGATTGCTTCTATTGCTAGGCCTGATGCATCGATGTGAACATGGAATTTGATCGACCAGTTCGGAAACCTTAGGATGGGTGCTTCAACTAGATTTCTTTTTGTTTTTTGAATGATATGTTGCACTCCTTTGTCCAGTTAAATTCCTCATCATCTCTTAGCAATTATTCCAATGGGTATGTCATATCTGAATAGTGTCTTATGATTTTTCTATAATATCTTGTATGACCAAGTAGTACCCTGACTTGTTTTGGATTCATCGTAGGTTTTAAGTTGAGGATGATTTTTGTTTTTGCGAAGTCGTCTTTAATACCTTTTTTTACAGACAATGTGTCTTAATAGTATTCCTATAGGAGTTAGAAATATGCATTTCTTGATGTTTAGTGATAGTTGGATTTATCGAAATCGTTCCAGCATAAGTCTTAGCCATTTACAATGGTACTTTAGTGTAGAGTATATTTTCCAATTGTTGAAATATTCTGCCAATGTTTTGTAAATGTACTCCTAAAATGTTTTAACCACAATCCTTGAAAAGACTGCAGGTGCATTCTTAAGTCCAAAAGGAATAACCCTGTAAGAAAATGAGCCAAATTCACATACGAATGTTGTCTTTTTTTTATCTTCTTTTATTTGATTATAACCTCAAAATCCATCCGTAAACAAATAACATTCATGTCCTACTACCTCATTTAAGATTTCATTTGCATAAGGAGTTGGAATAGGGTGAGTTAATGTAACTTTATTGAGTTCTTTGAAGTTGAAATAGATCCTTATCTTGGTTGGATCATGTTTATTTGGTTGAACCACCATTGGACTTGCCCATTCTGATTGGTCAATAGGGTACATGATTCCTGCTATAAGCATGTCATCAACTCTTTCTTGACTATCTCTTTGTATTTATGAGCTAGTTTATATGGTATTTTCTTGACAAGTTGAACATCAGGTTTAATGTCAATCTTCATTTCACCCATTTAATGTACTAGACCTTTAATATCCTTATAGTCTCTATCAAATACATCCTGAAATTCTTTCAATATGTTTCTAATCTCTTTTGTTTGTGCTTCAGATTAGTAGTCTCCATTTTTTGTTATTTTTGGTCGATCATCATTTGATATGTTGAACTCTCTAGTTTTGACTTTAGCATCTAGCCATTCTAGTGCTTTAGCTTCATTGATTGGACAACTTCCTTCCTTAAACTGTGAGAATGTGGTAGGAAAGTCTGCTACAGTCATTCGATCGGTATCCTCCTTGTTGGTTGTCTCAACTTTGAGTACTGTGCAAATAGATTTAGTCATTTCGACATGGTTTGATTTCCATCTAAAGCTTTTCCCTTCCAAATTTTCATTTTCCAACTGTAGTCTTGTTGACTGTGGTATTGTCCCAGTTTGTATATTGTTATAGTTTATTGTCGGTCGGTTGTCCCTTAGGGTTTTGTTTTCTATCGGTTGAACAAATGCTTTGATCTATTTTGCAGTTTCGACCAAATTCTTATTTTGGGGTTCAATGTTGAAGTCTTTGATAAAATTCTCTTTAAGTTCATGCCATAGGAATGTTTCACCCCAAGATTCTTCCATATTGTACCATTTGTTTGGTAAGTCAGTGAGTGTTGATGGAAATAAGTGTGGCCATGTATGTTCATCTTTATATACAAGTATTCTCCATTCTTTTTTGTTGTAAGGGATTATGCACCTAATAATCGTAGGTCAGGGGTTACCAACATACTCAAACACTTGCAGACAATTGACTTCAAAAGTGCAGAATAGGAAATAGGAGGGTTAGAGGAACTTACTTGTTAAACGATGTTCGATCCTTGCTAGTCCTCTTCCGATCTGCTCCACTTCCAAAGTCTTCAAGGTTCACTCCTCTTTCACCTGTTCAGAGACAATGTTCTAGATATAGAATGATTCATATATATATGTTAGTAGGTTAGATAAACCAAATATGACATACTGTAACATAAACAATTATCAAACCAAGATATATGAGACACATGTGGAAGAAGTAATCTCTTTATTATCAATAATGAGAAAGTTCAGAGTACAACCAAACGTCTGAGACAAGGACTCCTCTGTCACCAAAGGATTCTGAGTTTCACTGCTCCAAATACTTCTGTAAACAATCCACCAGCATAACTTTGCTCCCAAGTGTGAGTATCTACAACCTTCCCCAAGGCCTGTATTTATATGGGTGAAATAAGGCAGTTCTCGAAGGTTAGGGAGGTTATAGCAGTTAGGGAGATTAAGTAAAATGACTTAACTAAACTCCCATTAGTGCATGATTTTGTGTTTTCACATTAAGAAGCACATTCGCGGGTATGTAGTAGAGCAACCCACGAATGACTTGCGACTCTGTATAAGCGCAACTCGCGAATACAAGGATTCATGACTTGCTATAAGGGAGACTCGCGAATGATGCGCGAGTTGTCTAAAAGGAGAGTCGCGAATACATCCCAACATGGCTAAATGGAAAAGTAACTAGCTGGATGAAGGTAGAATGTATTTCATGGCAAGCCAAGCTATAGTGTTAAGGGAAAACCTCTATCCATAAGTGTCCTTTTGTGTGTCGAAATGAGGGATATCAGCACTCGGACGGAGAGGTGCCACTGAGGTGTATAATAGATGCCCCCTAATGTGTGAGGCCAGAGGGGAACGATGGCTGAAATACATTATAAGCTTTAACTCTCGAGAAACTCAGAAATCCAATGGAGTAGAGAGAGTTCCTGAAACAAATACATAATAATGTGATATACAAAGTTACATCTAAGGATACCATGTTCAATTTACTGGAACACTAGATCCTTTACAATATTTGATTACATCATATGATACGGATAGAAACCACGTATATTACAAAGGTGGATCGAAGCCACAATACAATAATGATGAGTCTTCAAATATCTGGGAGCTGGATATCAGAATAGAACATGGTCTTGCTCAACTTAGCCCAAAATGAGGGACTAAGGTCTTCATAAATGATCCCAAAGAACCAGTACAATCCAAGCCATGTGAATAAGGGTAAGCTGAAGTCGAACATGGAGAGGATTCAACAGTTTGTCAACCAATAAGTGATAATTGACAACTAAAGCAAAGGAGTTCACCAATGATGAAAGTGAATCCAGAGGTACTATCGTCAAAACTCTAGGTCTTCGTCATCAGGAAGTGCTGAAACAGAACCATACTGTGATAAGGAAGGAAATGGATCCTCCAACGGATCACAAGAGTTACTAGGAACTGGGCAAAAGAAGGGAGACACAAGTAAATGGATAACAGATATAACAGTGATGGGATCAGGTGATAGATCAGACATTAGGTATAATCCTTGAACAGTGAGCACGACACAGAGATGACCCAAGGAAGCATACAACAGATAGATAGAAAAACTAGACTTATCTATCATGTAGGAGACATGAGCAGATTCCTCAGGTATAATGGACAAGAGGAGCCAAAACTCAAAGTGATAGCTGAACACAAGTGTATACTGAAACATGGATATCGGAAAGCAAAGAGTGCTATGTTCAAGGATGACATGCTGCCATTACTGAAAACAAGAGAAAACTTCTTCCTTACCTTCCCTGTTAAGTTTTAACGAGTCCAGGAAAGTAAACTCGGTTCCCTCTTCATTTTTTAACAAGCTTGAAGAGATGGGAAAATAATGCTTGATACACTGATCCGTGGATTTAATGAGCCCGAACTAGTACATGCTCATGCGGTATTTTCACGTTTAGAGAGTCTGAAAATGCCAAAGAAGACTCCAGGGGGGTCCTTTTTCGTCCAATTTAGTCTCCTGAGGCCGAAAAAGTATAAAACAAACCATAGAAGAACTCTCTTAACTTCCGAAGAAGAAAAGGTGAACCTTTTTCATACTTAGTCGGGAAGGTCCGAAAAAGGTTAAATTACCACCTACCCAACGTTCCTTCCAAAACAACATAAAATAGCTTGAGTTTTATGAGTGTGAAGGAAAGCAAGATCACTCAGAAAGATCCATTTGGTTACGAGAAATGGGGCTTACAACAATAAACTCATTTCTTTGTTCTTTAGTGTTTAACGAGCATGATAAAGACACAAAGTACACTCAGAATCTTTTTCATGTTTGGGTCCAGAGCACGAAAAAGAGAAAACTAAGCTCAAACCTGGTGTTCCTTTTCCGTAAATTTAGTCCCTTAGGTCTGGAAAAGTGATAAACCTATAACTAAGAATACTCTTCTCAATTACAAAGAAAAGAGAGTGATCCTTTCCCGTATTATTCTGCATGGTCTGAGAAAGAGATAACCTACCACTCGGCAGTCAAGTCTATTTTGAAGGAGTCAGACCTGGGCCTAAAGAAAATCCATAAGGTTGGGGAGTCCTATAAAGGGATAGCTTGTAAAAATAGATTCATAAGAAGCTCTATTTGGCGTGAAAAATAGCTATGAGGAAACCCATGGGCCTGAAATAGTGATAGAATGAGTACCAAAGGATGGCAATGGCATATAACAATGATACTCATGAAAAGGGATCCTAGCCACGGAAGAAAAATGGTAGAGACAAGGGACTAATGGCTTAAAATACCATAGTCCGTGGAAAAAATGTTGAGTACTAAGGTTAATGTGGAGTGATAAGATGCCAACATATGTTGGAAAGAGCAAAAACCACCCTATAGAAGCATCAACACTTTGTAAAAGTTGGTAAATCTGTTCCAAGGTACAAAGAAGGTGATATTAATCAATTGTCATTTCAAACTATATAAAAAGACCCACTTTACGAAATTTTATTTCTATAAATAGTTTGAAAATCAAAACATTTCATACCATTTGGAATTTTTGAACCAAAAAGGAAAGTTTACCCTCTATCTTTGATTGATCGCTGTGGACAATTGGACTGTCGGATTCAGAAACCGTCAGCTTCAGGTAAATCTACACCCTTAGCTCTTCAATTTGATCCAAACAAATTTTTAATTTAGCGGTTAATTCTGTATTTTTCATCAACCTAAATTATGGCAAAATTCATTCGCGGGTTGCAAGGCATGGAAGTCACGAATGCGTGTTTCATTCGTGAGTTTCTCAACAGGAAAGTCGCGAATGACTCGCGACTTGTCCCAATGGACAGTCGCGAATGCTGCACAATAGGGAAATGCTTTGAAAATATGCAAAATTTTTAAAATTTTATGATGGAATACTGAATCAAATTATGTGTTTTTGTCAGGAAAAACATGGTGTTGGAGTGGAGAGAGAGGGAACATGAAGCGATGGATCAAGCAGCTCTCCAAATCCCACCTACTATCCAAGCATTGAGGACCAGTGGGCTTCTCAAGTTCTTTTGCATATCGCCCATGCGGGCCAATATCCGCATATTAGAGTTCTTAGTCCACTACTGGGACCATGACCTGGGGATGTTCAATATCCAAGGTGAGACTTTGGAGCTTACCACACAAGACATCTACTTCATAACCGAGTTGTCACATCAAGGAGCACCGGTGAACCTGGAAGGCACTGGCAGGGGTGGAGACCCCTTGAGTGTCCAGAACTATGTCGATGTATTCTGCAGGCCAGGTACTCAAAAGAAAGGAAGCAGCATTCTCATTGCAGATATTCAGGATATTACACTTCAAGTATTGGCCAGTAGTATTGTCAGACTTTCAGGGTCAACAGGGTTACACATGGCCACCAAGACTCAGATGAGAGTGGCAGTGGACTGCTTTAGAGGTACTCTCTTTGATTGGTGTACAGGAATTGCCCCCATCATGAAGAGGCAACTATCCGAATGTAGGAGGGGAATACGGAAGAACTTTGGCTATGCGAGTATACTGGTAGCGTTCTTCTTTGAGAGGGTGCCAGCTATGAGCCCTGCTATACCATTACAGGTCCGTCATCCACGGCAGTCGAGGCTGAGCTGGTGAGGAGATATCTTCCTCTGTCAAGGAGGAGGAGATGTAGTACATAGCATGTATGATGATGATTTCTATACATGGTGGGAACGGAAGGTACCGGCGTTGGAGCAATTTCCATACACCAGGTTAGATTTTCGAGGTGATCCTGACCTAGTCCTCCCTCCAGGAGGAGCATGGGGAGAGATGGGTAAGTATTTTTTATTTTTTATCATTATCAAATTTTTATGGATTTTCAAATAATAGGATATATACATATGCACAAGTCTAAACCCTATTTATGTGTCAAAATGCATATATTGGACCAGTCCGCCCTGAAGGGAACCCACGTACCTTTGTACGTCCTGTTGCAGGGGGAGACCCAGGATTGATCAACGTACTCGAGATGAAGCTAGGCAGGCTGACTGAGCGAGTACCTATGATACGGATAGAGCATCTCCCTGTAGCTATCTAGAAGTGGAGCAGATTGGAAGAGGACTAGCAAGGATCGAACGTCGTTTAACAAGTAAGTTCCTCTAACCCTCCTATTTCCTATTCTCCACTTTTGAATTCAATTGTCTACAAGTGTTTGAGTATGTTGGTAACCCCTGACCTACGATTATTAGGTGCATAATCCCTTACAACAGAACTGGCGACTCTGCTGGGGATTCTGAGTTTCACTACTCCAAAGACTTCTGTAAACAATCCACCAGCATAACTTTGCTCCCAAGTGTGAGTATCTACAAACCTCCCCAAGGCCTGTATTTATATGGGTGAAATAATGCAATTATCGAAGGTTAAGGAGGTTATAGAAGTTAGGGATATTAAGTAAAATGACTTAACTAAACTCCCATTAGCGCGTGATTTTGTGTTTTCATATTAAGAAGCACATTCGCGGGTATGTAGTAGAGCAACCCGCGAATGACTCGCGACTCTGTATAAGCGCAACCTGCAAATACAAGGATTCGCGACTTGCTGTAAGGGAGACTTGCGAATGATGCGCGAGTTGTTTAAAAGGAGAGTCGCGTATACATCCCAACATGGCTAAATGGCAAAGTAACTAGCTGGATGAAGGTAGAATGTATTTCATGGTAAGCCAAGCTATAGTGTTAAAGGAAAACCTCTATCCATAAGTGTCCTTTTGTGTGCCGACATGAGGGATATCAGCACTTAGACGGAGAGGTGCCACTCAAGTGTATAACATTTTTCACATGTCTTTATATGGTTTTCTGGATCCTATCCTTGGGTAAATATGGGTATCTAAGCCCGGTTGGTTAGCTTCTTTCCTCCAAATATTTCTACAAAATAATTCAAAGTTGTTGTCCATGTCTGCAATCTTGATTGATGGGTATCCCACCATCTAGCAGCTTGTCCTGTAAAAGTTTCTACTAAACTTTGTAGTCAGCCATGTTCACCAATGTTCCTAGATACTTGCTCTACATGCATAACTGGTGATTCTCTTTCTTTATACCTTGGGATTTTTGTGGTATTTATATTTTTTGGTTGCAAGGTAGGATATTCCCTAATTTTCTTCTCAAATATTTTTGGGATGCTGGACACCACAAAGCATTGTCTGACTGGTTTCTTCTGTACTTTTTGAATGGTCTAGCATCCTCTTGATTTTGTTTCATAGTTTTTGACCTCCCAATCATATAGATCTGCATCTGAATTGTATCCTACTGAGTCTTGGTTTCCTAAGTAAATTTCACCATATGTATTAGGTTCTGTGTAATCTTCATTATTCTATATCTGATATAGTTGTCGGATGTCAACTTCTTCATCAATTAATTATGTCTAAGGTTCTCCTTGGGATGGATGAATATGTACTATGAATTTTTGTGCATTCCCCTTTAATTTTATTCTTTCTTTGTCCAAGGATATCAAGGCTTTCATTTTTTTCCCCTAAGGTCGACCTACTAATGCTGGGAAGGAACTGCATCCTTCCTTAGGGTCAATAATTTTGAAGTCGACTTTGGTCGATATTCCTTTTATCGTTGTGTCGACATTTTTCTAGACTCCAATAGGTTCAATTAGGCCTTGGTCAGTTTTAGGTATATGCCTGATTCATATAATCGAGGTCTACCTAGTTGTTCCCATGTGTCTCGAGTCATAATATTTACTTGTGATCCAAAATCGAGTACAATTTGTCAGACATGGTATCCTTCAATTTCTAGCTCAACAAGTGGGTCGACATCACTTTTATCTTTTTGGTTTAAGCTGCAGATATTCTTTGTTTGTTTTTCAGTGTTTTTGTTGTGTTTTATTTTATATAGTAATTCAATGAATTGAGATACTATTTTATCTTTTTGTACCAAATGTTTTATCTCTTTTACTGTGTCTTGTTGATTATCATCTTCTTCTTCTTGTCGAGCGAATTCTCTAAATATATTTGTTGCATCTTTATATATTTATTTTTATTTAACTGGGTTAGGATAAACATTCTTTTCTTTTATCTTTCTTGTTTGGGGGTTATCATTCCCAGTTTTTGTCCCTTGTCGGGTTATGATATGTAAATTATTTGTATTGATAATATCATTTTTTTGCACACATGACAAGACATTAAAATTTTTCTTTTTATTTATCTTTTCAAGCATAGTAGGGAAATCATCTAATGAATGATCCCCTACTCCACAACTAGTACAGAATTTTAGGTCAGTCCTGTCCTTGTATGGACAGTCTGCATATCGGTGTCCTTACTTGTAACATGTGAAACATTGTATGGGTCAACGTGGTTGGTTGTCTTGATTCCCAGAGAATCAACCTCAACTTCCATAGCCTCCACGTCGGTTTTCAAACCGGCATTCGTACCGACGACCTTCGTACCTTTGATTATTTTGGTCATTTTGTGCATTGTTTCATTGCTCATTGTTTTGTGCAACTGCATTAGTCTAATATACTACTTGATAATTTTGTCAATTCTTTAGATTCAGGTGGCAGTCGGAGGTGTTATGATTTTTAGTTTCACAGATTTTGCACCATGATGCTTTTCCATTCTTCATGTTGAATGGGCAATATTTTGTGGTATGCTCTCCATGCTCTTGGTAGATGTCACAGAAACATTTTTTTTGCACAAATTGAACATCTTGTCGGCTAATATCTTGTTGACAGTTGTCCTTTGAATGTCCAGTCGTCGAGCATTTCATGCACCAAATATCCTGATTCTTAAGGTTTAGCTCTTTTAGAGATTTTTTCATGATCTCAAGTTGTTCCTCCAGTTTGTGATCTGTGGAATATGTTGGAATGTCTTCATCCATTTCTACTTGTAGATATTTTGTAAGCGCATCTTCATAAGTTTTGAATGTCTCCAGACTGATGTGTCGACGAATTTTCTTTGACAGACCTACAAGACACCACTGGATTAATAGTTTCTCATCAATGACATAATCCAACTAGTTGAGAAGGTCTTTCCAGCGTTTGTTGTCGTTGCAGACAGTTTCTCCTAGATTTTGTGATGTTGTCTTTAATTTCTTTGTTGGCAGATGTTTTGCATCTAGATTTTTAAAGAACGATAGAAATTGTTCTTTGACTTCAGCTTTAGTTGCTTGGGGATTTCTCTCAGAAAAGGTCATATACCATGTTAATGCCCTTTTCCTCAAGGCACTAGCAAACTGCACCATCTATCTGTCTGTATTTGTAACTTGGCTTGCCTCCCAAATCGACTCACAGATGAACCAATGTCATCTGGGGTCCTTGTCGCCCTCATATAGAGGGATGTGCGCTGACCCGTGACCCATGTCGGAGTCACTATCACTGTCTTCTTTATGAGGTGGCGGTGGTGGGGGTGGGGGTGGTGATAGTGGGGTATTTTGTTTATTCTTATGTGCAGAAATATTGTCGACAGAAATATCATTTCCGTCGGTCATATTATTTGTCGTTTCTTCTCTGACAAGCAGTTGGTTGGGGTCGAATTCTCCTGGCGATGTTCAACTACAATTATTTGTCTGCAGCTCCAAATTTTCTGTATCTTCCAATGCTGTATTTGGCAGGGGGGGTTCTCCTTTGTGTGTCAGGTAAGGTAAGTGGATACTTCAGATAGAGGGTAATGCTTGAAGCGTGATGCAATTTCCTTCTTCTGGTCGACGGATAAGTAGATGATTATCATCATTTCTCTTGTCGTCTAGTTGGCTCCAAATACCAAAGTCACTAGCTCCTAGTCTGATGTCCTCTTTGACAATGGTTTGTATCCTGATACTCGGATTCATCGGAGATAGAGGTCTTACCTCCCGGGGAACTTCTAATTGGAGAGCTTCTCGCTGCTCTATCCATAAATATTCTTCCATAGGGGACGATTCTTCTTCCACACATTCTTCATGTCGTCCATGACCCGACTCTGGAAAATTTCTCTCTCGGTCTATCACCCTAGTGCTCATTCCTCTTTGCAGTGCTATAGCTCTTTCTCTTCTCTCTTCTATTCTTTGCAGCCTCTTCTCCCTCTCTATTTTCTGAAAGTCCACCATACCTTTATGTGACACTATCCTTTCGATTTCCCTTTTAGGTAAACTTTTCATTGCTGGTGAATGGTATCTCTTTAGTTGACTAGAATCCTCTCCACTTTACCCCAACATACGACTAGCTACCCACCCATTGCCTACCCGATGCTTTAGAAATCCTGGATAGTTCTGTTCACTTGCTTAGGAAGTATTCCCACTCCCTTTCGGCAATGAATTTCTCCCACTTCTTTTGTTTCTCCGCCGAGTTAGTATTTTGTGGTTGTTCGCGTAGTAATGGACGAGGTTCAACGATATGACCCACTCCTTTTTCTATTAGGAACTTAAACAACAAGGTTGGTAAGGAACACAAGAATTGTTTAGTGAGGTCTGTGTAGAACTTATTCTTGATGGTTTCCACCGAAGTTCTTTCCTCTACGGCTTTCTCCTCGCAGAATTTGTTGGTGATCTTTTTGAACCACTCCGATAGGTTCGTTCTCCCCCCTTGAATCAGTTTGTCTAGAATCTGTTGGTCTTTAATCGCTTCTAGCTTTTTCATCCAGGAGTTTCTTCAAAAGTTGGGGCACTAATTCTACAAAGTCTCGGTAAAGAACCTTTCTTTCCCTTGAGCAGTCATTAATCTGTTTCTTCATGTGTAATTTTGCAAGTAGTTTTCTATTTTATGCTCCCACCAGTCCTTAATCTCTTGTTCTAATATCATATGATTGTATACATCTCAAACATGTACTACCGGTAACGAAACCAATGTTGTAATCTCACAGAACACATAGGGTTACCAATAATACACATTAATAACAGACATACATAACAGAGACAAGAGACAAGAATAAGTAAGTAGAATAACAGATTATATTATAATGAAAGGGTCCATACAATACAAAGAATTGAAACGAGTTCTCACCCGGCTCAACAGCCTAATATACATCAATTACAAACAGTTACAAATAACTACTTGTCGATTTGGTGAACCAACACGACCTTATGTGGCCGACCTAACCTCTAATTAGTCAGTTGACTGACTTAGTCGACTGATTGACTAAGTCGGCTATCGTTCAACTCGGCTTACCGAATTGCTCCTCCAACAACAACCCTCATACATATTTCTTGATGACCCATCAAGGAGTTTGAAATAGGTCCTTAAAAGTGCATTTACAACATGATACCCATTCTGGCATTGGTAGAGATTTAGAACTGATCATGGAATGACATAACTTGATTGACAAGGAACTTTGGATCTGGATCTTTTTCTAGTTTTTTGAAACCAGTGCTCAAGTTTGGTATGAAGATTAATATGGAATGATGTTGCTTCCAATTAGATATTGGGTTTGGAGTAACCTCTAGAACCAGAATTTAACCATTGTCCAAAGCTGTCTTTCCCCCTTTGAAAAAATTTCCCCTCACTGTATAATAGGGTCAATTATTTTTTGGAGGTTCCAGAACTTATTGGTCGGGATAGAAAGCATTTTCCACTGAAACATTTCATCCCACTCCAGCAAACCATATGGATTAAACTTCTATATTTTTATCTCAGCATAGCACATGTAACAAAGCTAAACCTTTTTCTGGTGTCTGCTCAGGATGAAAGAAATTCACAGATGCGTGGTTGCTGATAAAATCTACAAGTGCGACCAGAATTGAGATTTGGATCCTTTTCCACTAGAAAATCATGCTTAGACTTGAAAATACTACTTGCTTTATAATTTCCAAAACTGTTCCAAGTGCATAGACTGCTGAAAATTCATAATTATCTTTATTTATGCTTTGAAATTCAAGAATCATCCCATTTTCCCTCATGAAAACCTAGGTGAACATCCATGCAAATAGGAGGGTAACATACCTTAATTATCCTAAAGACGAGTCTCCCTATTCACACCTTTGTCCCGTCCCAAAAATTAGTGCAACATGGTAATAGAACATATCATAATGTGAAAGACATAGTTTGACAATCCATTCCACCACCCAAAAGATGTGATAATGCCCCAATTTTGTTCTGTTTTGGCTCCCAATCCCAGGTATATATTGGAATTTGATTTGCACCCAATGTTGGGTCAATAGAGTTTGTTGGTCATGTTTTAAGCACCTATATACACATACAACTCCTAATAAGGCAAACACTAATTATTTATCCTATAGGGTTGGAAGCCTTTAAAAGAAAAGTAGAAATAGCATGAACTTACTTGGTGCTATAAGTTTTTCATGTCTACTGAGAAAAATTAGCAAAAGTCAGTTAATCCTTAATTTTCATATGTTGTAATTTTTCCACATAACTGCATCTTGTTGTTGAAAAGTGTCGATTAGACTCTGTAATTAAGTCTTTAGTACATAGTAGATTGGAGCGAGGCATAAAACTACTGTTGTGTTGTAATATGTTTGTTGACATGCAATATTTTCCGAAGGCATACAAACAGAAAGCACCTTTTCCTTGAAGATGAGATAGTTCTCTTGCTTCCCTAAATGTATGCTACCATCAAATGTAACTATAGCTCATGTATCTAAATCCTTAGTATCGTAATTGTCAACAAATACCTCACACTTACTTATCTTGAGGCACAAAGAGAGCAAGCTCTTGTAATAGTGTTTCCTTACAACTAGAATTTGTAGGCTGCATATCAGTAGGAAGTTGAATGATGAAAACATCCATACTTTTATGGACTAGGGAATATCCTAAGGCCTACCTTAGTTGGTCTTCAGTAACCACTAGATCAATACCAAACATAAAAACATAACCATCATATTTTCCACACGTACAATGCACATGATATCTTCCTATAAGCATGCCTGAGCAAGCTAATGCAATTTGATTGATATCATCAGGACCACATCGAATGGAAACCAATACCTTAATCTACCACCAAGTCTATTTAAGCATTGCTTTGATAGCTAGTTGGAAATCCACATCTCTTATGGTCCATTATAGGAGAGACATTCAAAGGGCAGAAAAACAAAAATGAACCTCCAAATTCTGTATTACTAAGTTGATGGACTATTGTATGAGCTACTTCTTGAGAGAAAAGAAAGTAATTGCACCCCATTTTATAGTAACTTATCCTTTTCTTTCCACCAAGTAGTTATGGAAACCAAGAATTCTAGATATTAAAGACTGAGCACTATCAGAGAACCATTTTGGGAAGAAACATTTGTTTCGTTGATCTACAAAAAGAGAAGGTGCATTTTCTAGGATCTTCCTATTGAATGAAAATTGAAAACGAGATAATATAAATCATGCATAGTTGATTTTAGGATTGAAAAAGAATTTATCGTATCTTGAGCCAAATTACCAAAATTAATTATGAGCCGTCTGAGTCTCAAAAGTGATTGGTGTTTCCTCCTAAGATTTGAGGGTACATGTAGAACTAGATACTAGAATCTAGATCTATAAATTTTTGTTCAAGAAGGAAATTTTAAGGATTTTGGGGCATTACTGTATAGGATACTCTAGTTTGGTACTTGTTATAGTTTTGGAATGGACAACTCAAATGGATTCCTAAAGTACATGGAATTAGAAGTGTCGAAATGCATCCATTAACTTGAACAAGATGTGCATTTTAGAATGCAATTGAACAACTAAAAAATCATAGAACTAAAATATTTCCATCAACTAAATTCAAGAAATAAAGATGAATTATGTGTCGCTTACCTTAATAGTTCTCATGGATATGAAGATTTAGAGACAAACACTATAGTCTTCCCCTGTGATATTACTTGCGAAGTGATATTGTATAATTCCTCAATTTTTTACCTGACCCACTTAGAGAAATTTGATGAGGAAATATCCCTTCCAAGGTCGACGATGGCCAAGTGAAATCCACTCGAAATTGAATGAGGAATATAGCTTGCATTGTGGGAATATACATTATAGAGTTTATGTGGATTAGGATATGTTGAAAGATCAAATATACTGGTGTAGTGATGGATAACTCCTTCCCATTTTTTTCCATCCAAGGCTTTGTGTTAGGATTATTAATCCTCCCTTGTCCAATTTGGTCATATGTCCAAATCAGAAGTCATGTCTAAATCGGGAGTCCATCCAGTCTATTTTTAGTCACTAGCACCATTGGCTCCACTTGGCCTAATTGGGGAACATGTTTCAGTTACTAAAGTGTGGGGAACACTAATTAAGGCCTACTGCCACTGATTACACTTGCAAGCATCACTTTAGTAGCCTCCTAGACTAATCCCTACAATTTAGGAGCCACTAGGAGTGGCGATACCAACCAAGGTCAGTTAAGTTGAGTTGGTGACTAGTCAAGATAAGTTAGGAGTCCATTACATTCAGTTCCAGTCCTCTACATTCAGTTAGCGCTAGGTGTGCATGGCTACATGTAGAATAGGTGTATTTCTCACCTACCTCAATCAATTAGACTCAGTCAACATTGACTTAAACACTTGAGTTGTGTTTTATAACTCCGATGAACTCTGGTGATGGTTTAGACAAGGTCAGTTAACCATTGAGTCCTATGATAATCATTTAGACAAGGTCCTAGTTACCTACAGTCAAGTAGAGTGTAATCAATTTGAATTTCCTCATGTGAATTCGATTTGCTTGTGTCTATTTAGCCATTGTACTTCATTGTAATTATTATCTAATTACTTTTTTTATTAATGAAAGCATTCACAATTGCAAGCCATTTTTGCACTGTTTCATTCTTCAATTGCTGATTAAATTGTGTGATCTATTTTTTGAGTTGTGTGTTTGTCTATAGATCTATGTGCTCAATTTATATGGTATCAAATCCTTGACAGACAAGCCACCTCTCCTCCTTATATTTCCAGCTGGATCATTTTTTTTTTAGCAAAATTGCTCCTTCTAGTACTGCACCAGAAGCGAATGATTTACCACTTAATATCCCAAGTTAGGAAATTGTTGATCAAGATTGCTTAATCAACTATGCTGGGTGTGAAGGAAATTTCAAAATCACAGACTATCGACCTTACTTTGTATGTTTCATTGTGTGACAGGTTATCAGCTCTTCTCACAACATTCACTACAAGCAGCCCTTTCTTCTCACCGTATTCGGTACAGCAGCTCAGTCCTTCTTACTGCATTCAAAATGGTTCATTCAGTAGAGCCTCTCAATCCATTCAACTATCACCAGTGGAAGGAAGACATGGAGGTACTACTCTGCACCAAGGATCTCTTCAGACTCATAGAAGAAACAAAGGTAGTGCCAATTCTGAAACATGACAAATAAAAGTACTTGAACAGGATTGATAAAGCTCATGGATACTTATCCTCCTCAGTCTCTTGAGATCTTCAATTCCACATCCAAGGATTGAAGACTCCCAAGGAGATTTGGGACAAGATTGCTTCCTTATTTGATAAGCAGGATGAGATAAGGGTCCATTAGCTAGAAATTGAACTAATCTCTCTTAATCCATCCAACTTTGAATCACTGAATGAATTTTCACAAAATTCAAGAACCTGATATACCAGTTGAAGCAATGCAAGGTGGAGAAGGAGGCTGATTAGCTCATGCTTTCCATTCTCTGAAAACGTAGTGCAGACCACTCAGTATTTGTCTCAAATTTTTGATAAATGAGGATCACTAATCCAAATTGGAAGATGCCCACTCTTGATTCTTTCATTGCATCTCTCACTTATGACCATGATAAGTTGATCCAAATGGGGATCATTCGATCTTCTAGAGATAAGGCACTGGTTGTAAGAGGACCTAAGGGAGCAAATGATCAAGCAAAGCAAAGAGATAAGTCTCCTATCAAGAAAGAGTAGTCAAATGAGCCTTCAATTTCAAAGAGAAGCAAGAATAATGGCAAAGGCAAGGTCCTCTTCTCTTACCGTGGAAGGGAATTTCATTCAGAAAGATCCTATATGAGAAGACAACTTGATGAAATGGCTCTTCTTTTGAAGAAACATAACATTTATGCACCTGATAGCACAAGGAAGGATGATTTTGAAGAAGAAGATGAAGAATACTAAAGGAAATTCCATGCTTCGAAGGGTTACTTCTCATCAGCACATGTCTTCGTCATTGATTCCGGAGCTTCTAACCATATGGCCACATCTAGAGAATCATTCTTTTCTTTTCAGTACCTTTATGGTCCTAGTATTCACATGGGCAATAAAAGTAAAGTCTAAACAAAAGGGAAGGGATCTATAAAACTTGAACATGGAAGATTTAAAGATGTGCTATTTGTTCCCTCCCTAGCTTCAAACCTGTTATGTGTCTACCAGATGACCCATATTTGCTCTCCAAAGCGAGTGATCTTTGGTCCTGACTCAGTAGAGATCACAAATATCTCTACAGGGAACATCATAGCAAAAAAATGTTGCAAATCATGCCTCAAAAGCATATGAGTTCTCACATTTCATGCCTCCTTCAAAACCAGTGCACTCTCAACAACCACTTGCAAGGGAAGGTAAAATCATTTCATCTACCTCTTTTGTATATTCTACTAGTATTCTAGATCCATCCTTTTCAGTTTATGAGATTTAGATTTAGGGTGATTCATATCTACATTTAGTCCCTGCTTCCAAACTGGAAGCTAGGAAGATGACTGCAAACCCATCTGACACTCAGAAAGGAAAGACCCTTGTGCTATGCCATGCAATCTTAACTCCTTCAGAGAGATGCAATAGACTCCTTGTAAGATGCTACATGGAAAGGGATCAGTATCACTACATTCAAAAGAATAAATTTGATCATACATCTCTTCATCCAGCAAGAGACAAAGGTTACATTCCTCCTTCCTTCCATCATCAATTTTGGAGAAGAAGGAGAAGTCTACATGCCAGGCCCAGAATACCTATGCACAGCACACCATTCATGTTTCTTCACTACCTCATAGAGATGAATATTGAAACAACATATTTTTAATTTTTTTAAACTTGAATCCTGATTCTACCTACTTAGATAGAGGGGGGTCTTTTTTTCCCATGTGGATTTTGCCCCAGCTCCTTGTATTAAGCAGTTACTTTATTTTACTTGATGTAATGGGTGACCTATGGTCTTAGGTAATAGGGCCCATAGATTTTCCAATTTATCATTCAGGGAGGGTGTAAGGATTATTAATCCTCCCTTCTCCAATTTGGTCATATGTCTAAATCAGGAGTCATGTCTAACTTGGGAGTCCATCCATTTTATTTTTAGTCACTAGCACCATTGGGTCCACTTGGCCTAATTAGGGAACATGTTTCAGTTAATAAATTGTGGGGAACACTAATTGAGACCTACTACCACTGATTTCACTTGCATGCATCAGTTTAGGAGCCTCCTGGACCAATCCCTACAATTTAGGAGCCACTGGGAGTGCCGATACCAACCAAGGTCAGTTAAGTTGAGTTGGTGACTAGTCAAGCTAAGTTAGGAGTCAATTACATTCCGTTCTAGTACTCTACATTCAGTTAGTGTTAGGTTTGCATGAGTGCATGCAGGAGAGGCACATTTCTCACCTACCTCAGTCAGCTAGCCTCAATCAACACTGAATCAGACACTTGAGTTGTGTTTTAGAACTTTGATGAACTCAGGTGATTGTTTAGACAAGGTCAGTTAACCATTGAGTCCTTCGATAATTATTTAGACAAGGTCCTAGTTACCTACAGTCAAGTAGAGTGTAATCAATTTGAATTTCCTCATGTGGATTCGAATTTCTTGTGGCTATTTAGCCATTTTAATTATTATCTAATTACTTTTTTTATTAATGAAATCATTCACAGTTGCAAGCCATTTTTGCACTATTTCATTCTTCAATTGCTGAGTAAATTGTGTGATCTATTTTGTGAGTTGTGTGGTTTTCTATAGATTTATGTGCTCAATTTAAATGGTATCAAAGCCTCAGTGGACAAGGCACTTCTCCTCCTTAGATCTCCAGCTAGATCATTTTTTTGAAAAAAATGGCTCCTTCCAGTACTACACAAGAAGAGGAGAATTTACCACTTAATATCCCAATTTAGGAATGTTGATGTATTTGTAACTTTGGAATGTATTCACTTGTATATTTTATGTATTGTACCCTGATGTTTATTCCGGGAAGTATCTATAATGTAATTGAGCCATGTCATGCCCCGATGTTCCTCTCGAGAGATTCAATAATGTAAACAAGTCAGGTAAAGTCATTGTGGGTAACCCTCCTATTAATCAAGGGTTAAGGTACCCGCAGTTGTGGGGCACTAGCGTTATTAGGCTCTCCTAGAGAAGTCGGCCCTAGGTGAGTTAATGTAAGTCAAGGCATTAGTACACCAGTTGTGGTTACTCGATCCTACATAGCTGAGTTAGGATTACTGGAGCCTACATAACAAATTCAAATATTAATTGAACGAAATAATATAAATATAGAGTGAAACTCTCTATTTATCACACACACACTCACTCAACTAGGGTGCATGAGTGAGAGAGAAGAAGCTAGGATCAGAGAAAGAGACAACTACTGTCAGAGATCATCTTTATGTTTTAGGGTTTTACTTTTTCCATTGGTTCTCATTCTATCTCTAAGGAAGTTATGGGGTTTTCTCCTTTATGGTTTCCTAGAGGAAAATTCTTTGTGTCTCTTGTCTCTTATGGTTTTTGCTGTGCATGTTATTCTCTTAGATACGATCCTAGATCATATTGCTTAAATGATAAAAATTGAACATGGTATTAGAGCTAACATAAGAAGAATAAATTATGTAGCTGAAAAATATAGGGATTCTTACTTTTTGGGTCTCTCTCCACAATCCATCCAAAAAGTATGCTAGGCTGACTCTCCATTGAAAGGTGCATCTTTCTGTCGAAGCGGAATTCGATTCTGGGCATTTTCAGTTTTTGGTGCGGGAAATTAGGGCCTTTTACAGAAGAATAATTTTAGAGTGAGCCTAGGATAGGATTTCTATCCTCATCAAAATCGAATTTTAGAGGCCTAGATCAAGATTTTTGGTTTGGTATAACTCTGGGAAAGTCAAACCCTAGATTGACCCCGAGCTGGAAAAACCCTAAATACTAAAACTGATAAGTTTTAGTAAATTCGCTATATCTTGGGATTGTAGATGTCTCAGGGACTGAAAATTTCATAGGTTGAAGAAAACATCTTGGTGTACACTGTATCCAAGTTTCATCCTCATATTCACTATATTCTAGGAGATATGATTCCTCCAAGTTAGGCTTTTAGCCTCTTCCAGGATTCATCCCTAAACAAGACACTTGGGGAGAATTGCTATATCTTTGGCTAAGAAGGTCCAAATTAAATTTATCAAGATGTTTTAGAAAGGGAACAAAATTAAATTTTTATGGTAGAATTTTTAGACCCAGAATACGAAACAGTGGCACGTGGGAGTCCATACAACTTTTCTATTCTGAACAATCTTGAAACAGGTCACCTTGGGAAACCTCTCATAAGTCCCAATTGGTGAAACCAATTCTAATGAAACATATGTTGTTGAAATAGGGATAGTAGAGGCTACCTCAGTGCAAATTTTTAGACACAGAGGAGCAGTAATTGCAGAGATACTGTAGAAACAGTATCATGCATTTCTGCAGAAGAATTTGGAAAACAAGGGCTTCCTTTTTCGAGAGCTTCCCTCCACTGTTTTTAGAAAAGGAGTACATTGTATAGCTCACGTTGAAGAGGTATATCTTTCTATCCAATCAGATATGAAATATTCCAAGTTTTGAAAATTAGGGTTTCTCTGACAAACCCTAGATCAACCAACTCTGGAACTAGGACGGACACCTCGAATCGGTAAGATCTCACCTTTTGCTATTTACATTTGAGGTTCTCATTTCTAAATGACTAGTCACACCAGCTTGATGACAAGCTTGGTGAAGCTGAAAACTTCCAAGCATGGAAGTATAGGATCTCACTCGTTCTTGAAGGAAATGAATTGGACACCTACATAAGTAGAGAGGTTCCAGTTCTAGAGGGAGATGAGGCTAAAAGCCTTACACAAGAAGAACTTGGTCAAGAAGATCATTGCTGATTCAATCATGGATCAACTTGTACCACAAGTGTCTTCCCTAAAATACACTGAAAGAGATGTTTGATTCCTTGAACAAGCTATTTCAAGGGAAGAACATAAATCAGAATATGAATTTGAAAAAATAGTCGTAGAATGTGAAGATTCAGAATACAGAGACCATACAGTCATACTTTACAAGGGTCTCTCAAATCAAAGAACAACTTGTAGTAGTAGAAGAAGAAGTGGAAAATGCAGAAGTGGTGATAACCACCTTGAATGGCCTCCCACTATCATGGAATTCATTCATTCAAGAATTGTGTGCCAGAAGGAAGTGATTACTTTCGGCTGACTCTGGGAAGAGTGCACACAACAAGGAGCTCAACTCATAATAGGAGAAAGAGAAGATGGGAGAAAATGAAGATAAAGCTCTCACGAAGATCCCTCAAGTGATGAGGAATATGAAGAACTCAACTTTTGAAGAACCTCTTATCCATATTAGCATTTGGATAAGAAACGATGTGGTTATGAATGAAGAAGATGAAGAAGTTGAAGGCTCAAGAAGGAGTCTACCCATGAAACAAATAAAGATAAGTATTCAATTGTCATTTCATGATATTTTTTTGTTATGCATTTCTTTATATTCAATTGATGTATTATGCATGATAGAATGTTTGCATTAATGACACTATACTACTAATATGCATGTAATGGGTAAGTAGCTCATGGTGCTATACAACTCTCCATTGCTACTTATCTAGAATGAAACCTCTTTGCTAACATATTGGATTAGTGCACAATCTCAATGTTGTCCTAGTAGAGATCGAAGGAATCTAGAAAGTTTTTGAGAGATATGGATGAATGTTGTATTGGCTAAAATAGTTGCATGATCATATATTTAGGCATAAGAATTTTCCATTATGAATATGCCTTATGAAATGTTTCTAATCATACAACTAGTGCATTTGACTTGTAGGAAAAATCGTTTACAATCACCTACAAGAAAAGAAGGATGAGACTTGTTCCAAAGAACAAGTGACAACAGTTCAAGATGAAGAATAATATGACAAATGCAGTGACATCATTGATGCAGAACCTTCCAGCTATGAAGAAGTAACCAAGAAGAAAGGGAAGACTAGTTCAAGAAGAATGAGGTCTAGGATGTAGTATAGATACATGAAGGGAAGTTCATAGTTCCATCATGTAGTAGATGGAAACATCATGGGATACAAGGAAATATTCGTAGCACGAAGCTTCTCATGAAAATAAGGCATAGACTACAAAGAGACATTTGCAGCTAGTGGGAGTTGAGACACATGATAGGAAGAATCATGTGTGGAAATGAATGAAGGCCTTGTACGAGCTCAGAAGACACCCATGGGATAACACATACATGACGAGCTTGATGAATATCTAAACCTTTGCTACAAGGTTGAAGATGAAAGTATATAGAGGATGACAAGCTCACAGATGGGTGCGAGAATAACTTTTGAAAAAGTTCAAGATAGAGGATCTTGGTATCCAGTGATCCTAGATGGATACATAGAATATTAGTAGCAGAGGAAGCTACTTGTCACTCCGATACAGAATGTTTCAGTGCATAGAGTATGAAAGACAGAGGGAGAATAATGTTCTACTTAAGAGGGAGTGACTACAGAAGATCCTGAGGTTCTACATGGTACAATAGGATGGACAGCTTACTGGTGATTCTAGGATTTACTCAGAGTAAAGTGGATTCCAACCTTCAAGGTTGAAGGTGGAAGACTAGTGATGCTCCTGTTATATGTCAATGACTTGTTCCTGACAGAAAAGAGGAACTCATTAAAGTTGCAAGAAGGAGACTTGCTGCCGAGTTCAAGAAGAAAGACTTGGATATGATGCATTACTTTTTAGGCATGGAGGTGTGGCAGAATGCGGATGGAATATCCCTGGGACAAGGGATGATGGACCGTAAGGCCATGACCACACCTATGGCATCGAACCTGAAGCTATTAAGTGTTGCTTCATCAAAGACAGTTGATGCTATGATGTATCATCAGATGATTAGTTCCTTGATGTACCTAACAAATACGAGACCAGATATTTTCTTTGCTGTGAACACATTGATACATGTTCACTTGATGGTTGCAAAGAATGCAGTGAGGTACCTAAAGGGTACAATTGAGTATGGGCTCAAGTAGGAGGTGAATCAAAATATTAACCTGGAGGGTTATGTGGATTTGGATTGGGCAGTGCCATCGATAGGAAAAGCACTTCAGGGTATTGCGTTAGTATGGCATTAGGTGTGATCTCTTGGTTTCGTAGGAAGCAGTCCTATGTGGCATTGAGTACAGCTGAAGCAGAGTATGTCATAGCTTGTTCAGCTAGTTATGAGTTAGTATGGATGAGGAAGTTACCATGTGATTTGTTTGATCTCCATTTATATGCTACTTTTATATATTCTGAACACCAGAGTTGTGTGAAGTTGTCTGAGAACCCAGTGTTCCATGACAAGTCGAAGCATATCAAGATCAAATATCACTATATCAGGAATATGGTGCAGAGGGGACAAGTGACACTCTAGTTGTCACATCCCCGGTTTTGACCCCGTTTGCAAGATGTATATAATGTAATTAATCGTGGTGAGGAGCTAAAGGCAAAGGCCCCACCATCGATTTGATTGTGTATGTTCGGCGATAGGGATAGTTGTCGATGGTATGCCATGCTATCCAGCACATTATAATGTGGCATCATGTAAATACACACATCAAATAAAATAAACCACAACCAGCTACGACAGTGCAACATTGAATGAAAAGGGCGTGATTCCGAAGGATAAGGGGTGGGGGATGTCAAGCCTTGGCCTATGGGGGAAAAACCCATGTATTGCCACATTGTTGATTGTCACCTTGCTTATCTCATCCAACCTCTTAATGTTTTGTGGAGTAGATGAGGCAGTTATGGATGGTGGTGGTTGGGGGTAGTTATTGTCTTTGGGAGTAGGGTGGCAGGACTGTCAGTCCCTTGCCCACACACCACTCCACCCACGACTGCCTTCACTCCACTCTCCCACGACTCCATTCTCCCACTGCTACACACCCTCTCAGTGGTTTGTTTGTCCCCCTCACATAGAGGTTGGTACTATTTTTCCCTCACGCGCTGGTCAGATCACCCTGACGCACAGAGAGTTGTTCGCTCTCACGTAGGGACGCGCAGGAAGTTGGTCGGGCTCCTCACCGTGCATGCTCTCTGTGGGAGATTCATTTCCCCGTCGTGGTATGTTCCTCATCCACACTCAGAGGGAAGCAAGTTCACTCTCATGGTTGTCTGTCCATCCGCGTGCATAAGCGGAGCTATCCCTCCTCATGCACAGGCGGGGAGTATGTAGATTTTCCCCAGTGGGGGACTGTGTAAATCTCTCTGTTTTCTTAATTGTCCAGGATGGACTACTGTATGCATTTCATTGTGTTGATTGTGGTTGCTGTTACATTTGCGGATGCTGGAAGTCGTTTGGAAGTTGTTTTCCATGTTAGGCTATAATTGCTGAGTGGTTACATGCATGTAATTGTTGGTCTACGGACTGTGTTGGGAATTTGGCTTTTTCCCTGTTTTGGGACTATGGATGGCTGCTATCATTCATTGTGGGGTTGTGGCTACTGATTTCCACATTTGTTGGCTGTGTCTTCTCCCCTGCTTTGGGACAGTGTAGTTGCCATAGTTTGCATTGTGAGTTGTGGTTGTTGATGCACCCTGGTTTTGGGTTGTTGTTGAGTTGTTTTGGCCACGTTAGGGCCAAGAACAACTCTGATTTTCCCTGTGGGATTGAGCTGTGTCTCATTCTGGTTTGAGGTTGCCACCCTGTTGTTTATGCCTTCATCACATAGCTGTGAATGAATTGTTTTACTGCGGTTATGCAGTTGTTGTCCCTTGGACTATGTTGGCTTGGCTGATCGGTTGATGGCCTGATAAACCCAGCTGTGTTAGTTTGACTGATTTGTATCCCTCGGCTATGTGTAAGCCTACGTTGACCCTTATCCTTGGAGGAATCATGCCCAGCTTGGGGGTGGCAGTGTTGTTGAGAGATTGATCAGCAAGCTGGCCTATGGTTGGGTGGAACGTTGTAGTGACGTAGCTGGTTGCGGGGTAAACTCTTCATCATAAGATAAGTGATGTTGGTTACTTCATCTCTGCAATTATATTGATGTCAAATGAATTGTAATGAACATGTTGAATGTTGGAATTGTATGTGTGTTTGCTTTCACTGTATGTTGATGTTTTATGCATCTTTGTATGATGGATCATGCATCCTGCTATATATGTTTAAGCAATTTAATATCAGCATTTATCCCTGTTTATGTTCATGGGCCTGTTTGCTTGTATGCTTTTTGGTGTTGGTCACATCCTCTTCATCGATTTAGGGGATGGGGACGTGAAAGAATGGTATTAGAGCAAAGGTTGCAACAATGGGCCTCTATGGGCCATGAAGGATGCAGTGACAAAGGGTAGAATTACCTTCTATGTTCAGTAGAACAGCAGCAATCAGGAAATTTGATGACAGTGGATGAATGGAAAATTTTAAATTTTTTTTTTTAGGTATTTGAACAGTGGTTCATCAGAGCATTAAGTGGAAAAGACTTCTGCTATGGCAGAAGAGTTAGCAGAACTGACTTTCACTATGGCGGAAGAGTTAGCGGAATTGGCTTCCCCTGTGGCGGAAGAGTTAGTGGGATCGAATTCCGACGTAGCGGAAGAGTTAGAGGGAAGCACACCCGACAGAAGGTCGTTGAAAGGAAATTGCCTAAGTATTCGAAGTTCATCGGATGAATTTAGTCTATCGAGCATCCGCCGTTGCGGAAGTCAAAAGGACTAGGACGCCGATGCAGTAATGGTTTCGACCGCCGACAGGACGAAAGGTGTTATACTCGGCGGAAAGAAGAAAGACAAATTTAAAATTTGTCTAAGTGATGAAATCATCGGTGGAAAAGGTGGAGCGAGTGATGCCGTTGCGGCTACGGAAGGAACTAAACCACCGATGCAGCAGTGGACTCGATTGCCGACGGAGGGAAATTTCAAGAAAATTGTCTAAGTGTTTGAACAGTCATCGGAGCACTCAGTGGTTTGGAATTCTGATGAAGAGGAGAACTTAGTGGAAGAGGCATCCAATGCAGTGGAAGAGTAAGACAGAAGCGTAACCGGCGGGGGAAATATTTTGAAGAAAATAGCTCTTCGAGCATCCGCCGTTGCGGAAGTCTAAACGACTAGGCGCCCGACGGAAAAGTCCTCTGATCGTTGATGCCGCCAAGAAAGTTAAGTCTCGAAATCGTTGACAATCGTAGGAAGAAAGTGCTCATGCGCCCGTCGTTGCGGCATCCAGGAGCACTAAGTCATCTGGCGAAGAAAGACTAATGCCAGAAGAAGATAGGGTTTTTGTGTGCCGCCATTGTGGATGGAGAAACATTTAGGCATCCGATGGGTAAGTTCCCCGACTGTCGACGCCGTAAGAAAGTTAGAAAATTTTTCTTAGTGCAAAAAGTCGTCGGCCATCGGAAGAAGAAAGTCTTTGTGCATCCACCGTTGCAGAAGACAAAAACACTAAGTCTTCCGATGTGGAAGGACCGCCGACGTCGGAGTTCAAAAATTTTTCTAAGTAAATAGCCGTCGATCGGAAGAAATAGGGGTTCTGCGAGCCGCTGTTGCGGAAACCAAAAACACTAGCTTTCCGATGTAAAAGGGCTGCCAAAGCTGGTTAGAATAATTTCACCGATCGAAAGAAGATAGAGGTTTGATGTTCTGCCATTGCGGCTGCGAAAGAGATTAAGTCACCGACACCGCCGAAGAACTTAATGTTGGACAGCCCATCGTTGCAGCTGCTAAAAGGATTAAAGCGCCGATGCGGCAGTGTGGGTTGTTTCCGCCAGTAGAAATCATCGGCGGGGATAGTGTTTCCTGTGCCATCATTGCGGAAGTGAAAGACACTAAGTCTTTCGATAATAAAGACTGCCGACACCGATCGGAAGGAGAATGAGGATGTTCGGCCACCGTTGTGGCTGCAGATGAAGTTGTTTCGCCGACGAAAAGAATAAGCGGCGGAAGGAGTAGTGGTTTCAACCGCCGATACAGCGGAGAAATTAGTGATTTGGGTTGCTGATGAACTACGGAAGATTAGTTGAAGTGAGGCTCGAAACGGCAGAAGGAGTAGCTGTTTTGACAGTCGATATGTCGGATGGATAGATGAAGTGAGAGCCGATTCTGCAAAGGAAAAAAATTGAGTTTTTCAAAGGGGATTTATCAGTGGGTTTCAGTGGGATTTCCAGCATATTTCGACTACCTTCCAGTGGGATTTTCAACTATTTTCAGTGGTTTACAGTTGGATGAAGTTGGCACCCAGTCAAAAAGCAGTGGAGTGTAAAAATGCAAAGATTTGGTGAAAGTATTCATTCTTGGAAGTGGTGTGGTTTTCACACCCGAGGTCAGAATGAAGCATGTGGATAGGCATTGGAAAGCTTATCCAATAGGGAACAAGGATAAGTGACCGAAATCTAAGCATGAAGCAACAAAGTGCTAATGATGGCCACTGTTATCAAATGGACAAATCTGGACAATTGCATGCCCAGGGGTAGCAAGGACTATGAAGTCAACCAGCTGCTGTGTGGAAAAGTAGTCCCATGCAGGGATGAAAGACTTGAAAAGGGAAGTTTCCCTTAGAACCCTGTCTTGCTGGTTATAACTACATTTCCTAAGTTTATGCTTGAAATGCATGAGGATATGTATTGCATGCATAGGATATTGCGTGTTGGTAAGAATACTGGAAATTATATATATATATATAATGAACCACTAATGATAATCATTGCTTTGATGTTGGAATTAGTGGGAAAACCAATGATGACATGGAACCGGATGAATATGTTGCCGATGCTGATGAATGAGACCAGCAACCCCATGGAGCAAGGGATAAGGCAACAAGTCCATAGCAAAAGTTGGTGAGAAAATGCTGCAATCTCTTGCAAGGGACCAACCAAATTGGTCATGTCAAGGGTGTAAGTATAACCCATGTAGGTAAGAGCTTGCTTACGACAAATTCCATGGATTGGTAAAGGTAAGAGACCTCATACCATGTGAATATTGGAATGTAGGAAGGTGTCATGCCTATATATGTTGATGATATTGATTATAGTAATGCATCCTATATGAAGTGGACAGGGTTAGGCCATGCCTGGTATGTTGAATGCATCGAGATGAATGCATGTGATATTATGAATGACTAATGACTGAAATTATGAATTGATGACAATTCAGGAGCCATTTCAAGGGTTGTTATCAATGCAGGATAGTCATGATCAATTGACTGCCAGAAATGCTCTATGGAAGAGCAAGGTGGTATGAATGATACGCTTATGAAGTAAGGAGTATCTAAACCTTTCATCTAATTGCATGAATGTTGTGACTATACCTTGCAATGTTAAGTAGGATAATGATTGCATGAAGTAAATGAGCTTTGATAAACACTGATGTGACTAACAGCTGGAAGTATTTGAATTTTTATAAATTCTGAAAATGATTCAGTGATGGTTGTAGCAATGAAAAGGTTATATGCATCCATACTCACCAAGTGTTGGGTTGATTGAAGCTCATGTTTCAGGTAGATTATTTCGAGCATGGCAGTGAGAGGTAAGATCCTGACCAATGCCAGAATCTACCATGTGAAAAAGCTTATTAAATTTGAATTGTGAATTTCAAATTTAAGAAATTGCTGACAACTACTAGTCACTACTGGCTTGCATAAGCTTGTGTTTGGATGTTTGAAGCTCATGTTTCAGGTAGATTATTTCGAGCATGGACGTGAGAGGTAAGATCCTAACCAATGCCAGAATATACTATGTGAAAAATATTATTAAATTTTAATTGTGAATTTCAAATTTAAGAAATTGCTGACAACTACTACTCACTACTGGCTTGCATAAGCTTGTGTTTGGATGTTTGAAGATTATGTTTCAGGTAGATTATTTTGAGCATGGCAATGAGAGGTAAGATCCTGACCAATGCTAGAATCTACCATATGATATGCATAATAGGTTGTTAAAATTTGAATTGTGAATTTCGGATTTAAGAAATTACTAACAACTACTAGCCACTATTGGCTTGCATAAGACTGTGTTTGGTTGAATGAAGCTTAGGTTTCAGGTAGATTATTTCGAGCATGGCAGTGTGAGGTAAGACCCTGACCAATGCCAGAATCTACCATATAAAAGAGCCAAACCTTATGAGAAGAATCTCATGGTTGTGAAAATAGCTGGTATGCATAATGGGTTGTTAAATTTGAATTGTGGATTTCGGATTTAAGAATTGCTGACGACTACTAATCATTGTTGGCTTGTATGAGATTGTGTTAGGAGGGACGCATGGTAGGTGGGTATGCATGTTATGTTAGTAAGCATGAAATTGTAATGGGCATAGTAGTGCTGCTTACAAGAGACCCACAATTGAGCAAGTCAATTTCTGTAGTAGAAAAAATTGCAAATTCTTATTGAATTTGATTGCTAATGTCATTCCTTGGTTATGGAACGATCAATTTGGATTGTAGTATCAGGTAATGATTCACTGTTTGGCTATTTGATGAATTTTTCAGGGGTACACACTATAGGAAGACCATGTGTGATGGCCTGTAGAAGCCAAACTTCATGGGAAGGTTTTCCCTTAGAAATGGGTTTCGGGTGAAACACCATTGGACATTTTGGAAATGTCTCATCTGCACTGCATGTTTGGTAATAACATGAGTGAGATGGTATGGGTTATGTCGGTAAGACATGTGTGAATGAGAAATGTAAAAAGGAGTTGGGATGGCAAACTGAGGGACTGTTAACTCAGGGAAGTAGCCTCCATTCCTCCTTAACAAAGGCATACTGCGACGTCAAATGGATAAGTGTTCTGTGACCCTTGCTAAGAATATGCATGTTTAATTGTTAAATTCCATATGCTGAACACATTTGATTTTAACTCCATGATGACTGATCGCTTGAGTATGAATAGGGCCTACATGGCACACACCAGAGAAGAGTGCACACTTTTCCGATGTTGAGTCATGAAAGGGTTGTCGATATTGATTACACTCTAGGGAGTGTACGCACTCCTGGTGTCTCAATACTTGATAGTGAATGATGAGAAATGTGATTACAGTTTTTGAGCAATAACGCTGATGAGTTTGCTTTTGTTGCTTGTGTTGACAGGCTAAAGGTAAAGGTAAAAGGTAAAGGTAAAATGGTAAATGGTTGTTGTGAGGGGTTGCGGAGTAAGGGTTATTGTTGATATAAGTGTGTGATGGTATAAGTGTATATTGGGTTGTGATATGCTTGAGGATCCATAGTAGATCCTAGACCTGGAAATGGTCATGATAAAGTTCCAAGCCCAGTCATCATGATTGTGTACTGGCTGGACATTAATTATTTGATGTTGAGGATAAGCCTGTGTGCTGACCTAACATCTAAGTCCATAGGCGATCCCAAGGCTTGCGAAGTGAAGCAGGATCCTGTGGATGAACGAGGAAAGGCACAGTACAGATAAGTATTGGATTATTTTGCTTATGAAAATACATGTGTATATGATTTGGTTATGATGTTTTAAGCTCTTGTTCTAGAGATAAAACTGATGTTAATAAACTAAACATGTGAATCTATTCAATGTTTGGATATAGGTATCGCTGGGAGCGAGGACCATAAGAGCATCCTAAGGGTGCATGTGGACATGTGACTGTCTTGGAAAGCTCGAAATGAGCGGTAATGAAAAAGGTGCTAGTAAGAAGAGGGAGTCCTAGCAGCCAAGACAAACCATGTGGAGAGACTCCATGGTTGAGAGGTCTAGAATGGACCGAAGACACTAAGTGTCATGACCAAGAAGGATTGGTCCAGCATTCACGGTGAAGTGAAAGAGGCTGAGAGCACGAAAAGCCACTGCGATGGTGTGGGTTCCAGGATGGAACAAAACAAAGAGGAAAAAAAAAACTCTTACTGCTCTCTCTTGCCTTTTGATTATATATATATGTTTATGCATTGTGAAAACAAAAGATTGTTGAATGCATGTGTGATTGAGAATGAAATGTGTGTGTTTGCTTAAGTAAATTTGTGAATGTTGGAATAGTTAATTCCCTACCCAGGAATGGACATGAAAGAGCTCATGTGCCTGTTGGGAAGGCATGAAAAATATGAAAGCCTCATTGATGAGACTTGGACTGTCATGCCAGATGGGGAAATTAATTGATTGATTTTAATGTCTATATTATGCTCGGTCTGATAGAATTTCAATGGTGCATTTCACAGGTGAGAAAAGTGAAACTAGGTGGTGCACATTGATCATGGTAGCAGATCAAAAGTTGTTGGACTTGGTTGGAAGTCTCCTTCAAGTGATTTCCAAGACCCAAGAGAACCTTGGGGAGATGCTCAAGATACAGAAAAGGCAAAGTGAAATGAACCACCATATTTTGCAGGACTCTATTGGTTTGCAAAGGGAGGTGATAATCCTTCTGGGAGTGATCAGCAAAGGAAAAGAAGGTGGATCAGCAATGGGACAATTGTCCAAGCGACCTGATAAGAAATGGTCCAGGCATGAAGACTCAAGGGAAATTGAGCAGGTAAAGATGAAGCAGCCAGTGAGATGTTGGAGATGCAGAGGACATCATTTACGCCGGGACTACCCAATGAGGGAACATGATGAAGGCAATAGCCACAAAGTTCCTAGACTTCAGGATCAGATGGAAGTTGAGAACTAGTAGGAGAATTCCATGGAAGCCAAGGGGCTTGGTCTTGAACGTTCAAGTAAATGATTGGACGTGGGACAGATCTGCAATTTTGAAATTTTGATGTGCAATGGTATATGTATTGTATATATGTAATGGAACACCGAGGATGGTGTTATTCCAAGGGGGAGGGGAATGTCACATCCTCGGTTTTGACCCCGTTTGCAAGATGTATATAATGTAACTGATCATGGTGAGGAGCTAAAGGAAAAAGGCTCACCATCGATTTGGTTGTGTATGTTCAGCAATAGGGATAGTTTCCGATGGTATGTTCTGATATCCGGCACATTATAATGTGGCATCATGTAAATACACACATCAAATAAAATAAACCACAACCAGCTACGACAGTGCAACGTTGAATGAAAAGGGCATGATTCCAAAGGATAAGGGGTGGGGGATGTCAAGCCTTGGCCTATGGGGGAAAAACCCATGTATTGCCACCTTGTTGATTGTCACCTTGCTTGTCTCATCCAACCTCTTAATGTTTCATGGAGTAGATGAGGTAGTTATGGTTGCTGGTGGTTGGGGGAAGTTATTGTCCTTGGGAGTAGGGTGGAAAGAATGTCAGTCCCTTTCCCACATGCCACTCCACCGACGACTGCCTTCACTCCACTCTGCCATGACTCCATTCTCCCACTGTTATGCACCCTCTCAGTGGTCTGTTCATCCCCCTCACGCAGAGGTTGGTACTGTTTTTCCCTCACGCACTGGTCGTCTCACCTTGACGCACAAAGAGTTGTTCTCTCTCACACAGGGACGCATAGGCAGTTGGTCGGGCTCCTCACCGCATGCGCTCTCTATGGGCGGTTCGTTTCCCCATTGTGGTATGTTCCTCATCCGCGCTCAGAGGGAAGCGAGTTCACTCTCACAGTTGTCTATCCATCCACGTGCATAAGCGGAGCTATCCCTCCTCACGCAC
This sequence comes from Pseudotsuga menziesii, assembly GCA_001517045.1. Lineage (NCBI taxonomy): Eukaryota > Viridiplantae > Streptophyta > Pinopsida > Pinales > Pinaceae > Pseudotsuga > Pseudotsuga menziesii. The sequence continues at coordinate 74,991 of LPNX010325119.1, read as the reverse complement.
AGGCGGGGAGTATGTAGCCTTTCCCCAGTGGGGGACTGTGTTAGTCTCTCCATTTTCTTAATTGTCTAAGATGGACTGCTGTATGCATTTCATCGTGGTGATTGTGGTTGCTGTTACATTTTGGGATGTTGGAAGTCACTTGGAAGTTGTTTTCCATGTTAGGCTGTAATTGCTGAGTGGTTACATGCGTGTAATTGTTGGTCTGCGAACTGTGCTGGGAATTTCGCTTTTTCCCTGTTTTGGGACTATGGATGGCTGCTATCATTCATTGTGGGGTTGTGGCTGCTGATTTCCAAATTTGTTGGCTGTGTCTTCTCCCCTACTTTGGGACTGTGTAGTTTCCATCGTTTGCATTGTGAATTGTGGTTGTTGGTGCACCCTGGTTTTGGGTTGTTGTTGAGTTGTTTTGGCCATGTTAGGGCCAAGAACAACTCTGATTTGCCCTATGGGCTTGAGCTGTGTCTCATTTTGGTTTGAGGTTTCCACCCTGTTGTTTATGCCTTCATCACAGAGCTGTGAATGAATTGTTTTACTGTGGGTATGCAGTGGTTGTCCCTTGGACTATGTTGGCTTGGCCGATCGATTGATGGCCTGATAAACCCAGCTGTGTTGGTTTGACTGATTTGTATCCCTCAGCTATGTGTAAGCCTGCGTTGACCCTTATCCTTGGAGGAATCATTCCCAGCTCGAGGGTGGCAATGTTGTTGAGAGATTGATGAGCACGCTGGCCTATGGTTGGGTGGAACGTTGTAGCGACGTAGCTGGTTGCGGGGTAAACTCTTCATCAAAAGATAAGTGCTATTGGTTACTTCATCTCTGCAATTATATTGATGTCAAATGAATTGTAATGAACATGTTGAATGCTGGAATTGTATGTCTGTTTGCTTTCGCTGTATGTTGATGTTTTATGCATCTTTGTATGATGGATCATTCATCCTGCTATATATGTTTAAGCAATTTAATATCAGCATTTATCCCTGTTTATGTTCATGGGGCTGTTTTCCCGTATTCTTTTTGGTGTTGGTCGCGTCCTCTTCACCGGTTTAGGGGATGGGGACGTGACACTAGTATGTTATGACAGACGAACATATAGTTGACATGTTGACTAAGCCATTAGCCAAAGTGAAGTTTGAGTACTTTAGGGAGAATCTTGGTGTTCTCCATATCGAGGTTCCCTCCAAAGGGAAGTGATGAGTCCGTGAGCCATTCTAACATGGTGAGAGGATTGGTTCCTTCCATGGTCAGATGTAAGGGCTGAGCCATTCTGACATGGTGAAAGGATTGGTTCCTTCCATGGTCAGATGTAAGGGATAAGCCATTCTATCATGGTGAGAGGATTGGTTCTTTCCATGGTTAGATGTGAGTGCTGAGCCATTCTGAGGTGACTATGAGATGTGTTCTCACATGATCAAATATAAGTGCTAAATGCGATTCTCTGAATGGATCCACCTGGACAGTTACCAGGAATACTCAGCCTAGAGCTGAGGGCCATTCTGATGTGATTGAGGGATGTGTTCCCACATGATCAGATATAAGTGTTGAAGGCCATTCTTGGGAGAATGGAGGAACCTATTCAGTTACCAGGACTCCTCATCCTAGGGTTGAGAGCCATTCTAATGTGACTATGGGATTGGTTCGCACATGATCAGATGTAAGTGCAGAGACTTTCCACAGATGATAGTAGGTGGGTCCTATCATGCTAGTGGATGTGAGTGCTGTGCCTTTTCACAGATGGCAGTAGGTGTGTCCTACCATGCTGGTGATTGTAAGTGTTATTCCTTTCCACAGATGATAGTAGGTGTGTCTTATCATGTTGGTGGTTGTAAGTGTTGAGCCTTTCCACAGATGATAGTAGTGTGTCCTATCATGCTGGTTGTTGTGAGTGTTGTTCCTTTTCACATATGGTAGTAGGTGTGTCCTACCATGCTGTTGATTGTAAGTGTTGTTCCTTTTCATAGATGATAGTAGGTGTTTCCTATCATGCTGGTGAATGTAAGTGCTGGGAATTTCTGACATGGTTCTTGGATGTGTTCCTGCCATGGTCAGATGTGAGTGTTGGGCATTCCTTTCTGACATGGTGTTGGATGTGTTCCTCTCATGGTCAAATGTATGTGCTGGGTGGTCCATTCTAGCTTAGGGTAAGCTATAAGCACTATAGAAGACCTACATGGAGGCTAGGCCTACAACCAACATGAAAAAGGGTTGGCTCTGTAGAAATTCCTATGACTCAAAGAATAAAGAGATAGCACCCGTGATGATGCCACAGTGATGATCCCGATTGAGTGATGATCTAGATCCAGTAATGATGATCCAACAGTGATGATCCATATCCAGTGATGATCCAGATCTAGTGATGATGATCCAGCAGTGATGATATAGATCAAGTGATGATCCAGATCCAGTGATGATCCAGATCCAGTGATGATGATCTCACAGTGATGATCCAGATCCAGTGTTGATCCAAATCCAGTGATGATGATCCAGCAGTGATGATCCATATTGACTGGTGATCCAGATCCAGTAATGAAGATGACTCGAAGATGAAGATGACTTGAATATGAAGATGACGAGAACTCGATGATGATCCAATGGATACATAGAAGAAGACCTGTGCTGATAAATTGTGTCGAGAGAATACCTTCCTAGTTAAGAGGGAGTATTGATGTATTTGTAACTTTAGAATGTATTCACTTGTATATTTTATGTATTGTACCCCAATGTTTATTCCGACAAGTATCTATAATGTAATTGAGTCATGTCATACCTTGATGTTCCTATTGGGAGATTCAATAATGTAAACAAGTCATGTAAAGTCATTGTGGGTAACCCTACTATTGATCAAGGGTTAAAGTCCCTATAGTTGTGGGGCACTAGGGTTATTAGACTCTCCTAGAGAAGTCGTCCCTAGGTGAGTTAATGTAAGTCAGGTCATTAGTACCCCAGTTGTGGTTACTCGAGCCTACATAAATGAGTTAAGATTACTTGAGCCTACATAACAGAGTCAAGTATTAAGTGAATGAAAGAGTGTAAACAAAGAGTGAGAATATCTATTTATCACACACACACTCACTCAATTGGGGTGTAGGATTGAGAGAGAAGAAGCTAGGATCAGAGAAAGAGACAACTATTTTTGGAGATCATCTTTTTTTTTCGGGTTTTACTTTTTCCATTGGTGCTCATTCTATCTCTGAGGAAGTTGCGGGGTTTTCTCCTTAATGGTTTCCCCGATAAAAATTCTTTGTGTCTCTTGTCTCTTGGTATTTTTGTTGTGCATGTTATTCTATCAGATAATATCCTAGATCATATGATAAAAATATAACAAGGAAATTGTTGATCAAGCTTGATTGATCAATTATGCTGGGTGTGAAGGAAATTCTAAAAGCGCAGACTGTCGACCTTACTTTGTATGTTTGATTGTGTGACATGTTATCAGCTCTTCTCAAAGCATTCACTACAAGCATCCCTTTCTTCTCACTAAATTTTCTACAACAACTGAGTTCTTCTTACTACATTCAAAATGGTTCATTCAGTAGAGCCTCTCACTCCCTTCAACTATCACCAATGGAAGGAAGACATGGAGGTACTGCTCCGCACCAAGGATCTCTTCAAACTCATAGAAGAAACATAGGCAATGCCAATTCTAAATCATGATAAATAAAAGTACTTGAACATGCTTGATAATGCTCATGGATACTTATTCTCCCCAATCTCTCAATATATTCGATTCCACATCTAAGGATTGAAGACTCCCAAGGAGATTTGGGAAAAGATTGCTTCCTTATTTGATAAGAAGGATGAGATGAGGGTCCATCAGCTAGAAAATGAACTAATCTCTCTTAATCCATCCAACTTCGAATCACTGAATGAATTTTTCACGAAATTCAAGAACCTGATATACCAGTTGAAGCAATGCAAGGTGGAGAAGGAGGATTATTAGCTCATTCTTTCCATTCTATCAAACCTCAATGTAGACTACTCAGTCTTTGTGTCAACTTTTCAATCGGTGAGGATCACTACTCCAAATTGGAAGATGCCCACTCTTGATTCTTTCATTGCATGTCTCACTTATGAGCATGATAAGTTGATCCAAATGGGGATCATTCGATCTTTCAGAGATCAAGCACTGGTTGCAGGAGGACCTAAGGGAGAAAATGATAAAGGAAAGCAAAGAGATAAGTCTCTTGCGAAGAAAGAGTAGTCAAATAAGCCTTCAGGTTCGAAGAGAAGCAATAATAATGGCAATGGCAAGGTGCTATGCTCTTACTATGGAACGGGCTTTAATTCAGAAAGCTCATGTATGAGAAGACAACTTGATGAAATGGCTCTTATTTTGAAGAAACATAACATTTATGCACCTGCTAGCACAAGAAAGGATGATTCTGAAGAAGAAGATGAAGAATACCAAAGGAAATGCCATGCATTGAAGGCTTGCTGCTCATCAGCACATGTCTTCTTCATTGATTCTGGAGCTTCCAACCATATGGATGCATCCAGATAATCATTCTCTTCTTTTCAGTCCCTTGATGATCCTAGTATTTAGATGGGCTATAACAGTAAAGTCCAAACAAAAGGGAAGAGATCTATCAAACTTGAACATGGAATATTCAAATATGTGCTATTTGATCCCTCCCTATCTTCAAACCTGTTATCTGTCTACCAGATGACCCATACTGGCTCTCCAAAGCGAGTGATCTTTGGTCCTAACTCATTAGAGATCACATATATCTCTATTGGGAACATCATAGTGAAAGGTGATTCAAATCATGCCTCAAGAGCATATGAGTTCTCACATTTCATGCCTCCTTCAGAACCAGTGCACTCTCAGCAGCCACTTGCAAGGGAAGGTAAAATCATTTCATCTGCATCTTTTGCAGGTTCTACTAGTATTGCAGATCCATCCTTTTCAATTTATGAGATTTAGATTCAGGGTGATTCAGATCTAGATTCAGTCCCTACTTCTAAACTGGAAGCTATTAAGATGACTGGAAACCCATCTGACACTCGGAAAGGAAATACCCTTGCGCTATTCCATGCAATCTTACCTCCTTCGGAGAGATGCAATAGACTCCTTGTAAGATGCTACATGGAAAGGACTCAGTCTCACTACATTTAGAAGAATATATGTGATCATACATCTCTTCATCTAGCAAGAGACAAAGGTTACATTCCTCCTTCCTTCCATCATCAATTTTGGAGAAGAAGGAGAATTATACATGCCATGCCCCAGAATACCTATGCACAGCACACCATGCATGCTACTTCGCTACCTCACAGAGATGTAGATTGCAGCAACATATTTTTTATTTTTTTAAACTTGAATCCCGATTCTACCTGCTTACATAGAGGGGGGGATTTTTTCCCATGTGGTTTTTTCCCTAGCTCCTTGTATTAAGCAGTTACTTTATTTTACTTGATGTAATGGGTAACCTATGGTCTTAGTTACAAGGGCCCACAGATTTTCCAAGTTAGCATTTAGGGGGGATGTTAGGATTATTAATCCTCCCTTGTCCAATTTGGTCATATGTCTAAGTCAGGAGTCATGTCTAAATCAGGAGTCTATCCAGTCTATTTTTAGTCACTAGCACCATTAGGTCCACTTGGCCTAATTGGGGCACATGTTTCAGTTACTAAAGTTGGGGGAACACTAATTAAGGCCTGCTGCCACTGATTTCACTTGCATTCATTAGTTTAGGAGCCTCCTAGACCATTCCCTATAATTTAGTAGCCACTGGGAGTGTCGATACCAACCAAGGTCAGTTAAGTTAATTTGGTGACTAGTCAAGCTAAGTTAGGAGTCAAATACATTCAGTTCTAGTCCTCTACATTCAGTTAGTCCTATGTTTGCATGGTTGCATGTAGGAGAGGCACATTTCTCACCTAACTCAATTAGTTAGTCTCAGTCAACATTGAATTAGACACTTGAGTTGTGTTTTAGAACTCTGATGAACTCTGGTGATGGTTTAAACAAGGTCAGTCAACCATTGAGTCCTCTGATAATGATTTAGACAAGGTCCTAGTTACCTACAGTCAAGTAGAGTGTAATCAATTCGAATTTCCTCATGTTTATTTGAATTGTTTGTGGTTATTTAGCCATTGTACTTCATTGTAATTATTATCTAATTATTTTTTTGATTAATGAAAGCATTCGCAGTTGCAAGCCATTTTTGCATTGTTTTATTCTTCAATTGCTGAGTAAATTGTGTCATCTATTTTGTGAGTTGTGTGGTTTTCTACAGATCTATGTGCTCAATTTATACTTTGGGATTCTCGAACTTTAACACGGGACTACACAATTATCCAGATGACATCATCCTAGGTGGATCCAAAATGAGGTTTTACAGGATACAAATGGGGTTTACCTTGTGTGCAAATCCTCAATGATTAGGAAAGTTGGATAAGATGACTCTTCCTTGGAAAAATACAAGACCCTTCCCCACCAGTACGAGTTTTCTTGTATGCCCCTGAAACTCATCAGCATGGCAAGTTCATCTCATTTTGATTAGATTGTACAGTGAGTATTTGCAATGCCCAAATCCAAATCAGTGATTAACATGGCAACTACCTCAATGAGTGGAAGCAAAGAATAGATGAGCAGGAAGGGGGCACATCAAAATATGTTGAACAATTTTGGCACTGCTTCAATGGCGACTTATTGGAATGCTCAATATTTCTCTGGGTTTGGCGGGTTTGGCATAATTAAATTTAGAAATGAAAAAAAAAAAAAAAACTCAAACATATATAAGAAAATAAATTAAAATATCCAAATAATAGATTTAGGGATGGAATAATAAAAATTCATGAAAAAAATATAGATTTAGGGATGGAATAAAACAAATCATGAGAAAATAATTTTTGATGGTGACCTTATATATTCTCACTAATTTATTTAAAATTATATATACTTTTAATAACTATTTTAATTAAATTTTAATAAAAAATGTGTATATAATTTCATAATATATTTTTACAACAATAATTTATTTGTTAAATTTTAATTATAAATAATATCTACAATTTATATTCATTATTTTTTACATATACAAATATTAAAAAAATATAAATAATCCCAATGTCATCTTATATTTCATTTCAAATATATACAAGGTTTTCTTAATTTCTTTTTACTATCCATGAGACATTTTAGTAATAGATATTTTTGGTGGGTTAGCAATCCATTAAAGCAAATAATATCATGTATTTATGAGTATGTTTTAAGTGTGCATGACGATGACAATGGATTTCTCTCATTGCACTCTCAATTGTGACTTTTTTTGAGATTGAGATGATGCAATGGAGGGAAAATGGAGTCAATATTGCAAGTAAGGAGACTAGACATTAGATGCATCATCAATTTGGTGTCTTTCTAGGACATCGTGATCACTAGCACTAAAATTATCTATTTATATTTAGACCCCCTCGTAACAAATTGTGATATTTTCGATTGTCGAGCTATGACACATGACTAGGATGCCGTGAACACTAGCACTAAAGTGATCTATATATATTTAGACTCTCTTGTAAAAAATTGCAATGTTTTCCATTGCTGAGATGTCACACACTAGATGGTCAAGAGAAATTTCATGCAACTTCTTTGTTGGATCTCTGAAGATTCAGGTGCATGGAACCATTACAAAAAAATGGTTTTCCAACATATGTATCATATGGTATTTGTGATCCCAATATTATATCTGGAAAGCAATATGAATCTCTAAAGCACATCGGCTGCAATAATCCACGACACCCTAACACTATCCAGACCACCTTGGAAAAACACTAGATATTCCTAACCCCACAAATTCCATTTTGGATTCAAAATTTTTAACCTACACATATTTAGAGATAGAAGGTAGACAATTTACAAAATTTACTAAATTGTAACACTTCATTGTCACAAGTGCAATTTTTCATGACACAATTAAAAATGACTAATTCATTTTCTTCTAGCTAGTCATTTTTTATGTCATGACTAAATTATTCGTTTATGTTAGTCATTTTTTAATATGACACTTATTATCTAGTCATATTTGTTAATTGGTGACTAAAGCAGTCATTAATTTTAGTCGTTTATAGTTGGGTCAATAAAAAATGCTCATATTCAGTAGTAAATCACTTAAAAAACCTATGGTGACTAGAATTTTTAGTCACGTAGTCACTAATTCCTCATTTTGTACTAGTAATTGAGGAGATGACTAGCCATGTGAAATCCATTGATGGAAATCATCTTATGGAGGCTGGTTTGGAAGGATTTTATGGAGAATACAAAACTGAGATCAATACAGGATTCTCTGCGGGGGGACATATTTCATCACTAATAACCAAATCAAAGGAATTGATTTTGCAATTGTTCATTCCTATCCTAACATTTCGTAAGTCTCTATATTTTTAACCCATATTTATATTGTATTGGAGGGATTAAAAGTTTGTGAATGATATGTTTTTACAAAGTTAGATATGTTTTATAGACTTTTATATATTTTTAAATGCTAATCTGTAATATTAGTAATTGTAATTGAGAAACTACTACTATTTTATTTTTTGAATATTAAAATTTGAAGATAAAACTTTAGAGTCTTATTTACAACTTGAAATTCCCCTTTATGCAATGTATGTCTATCTTATTTTATACATTTATTTGTATGTGGTATTAGGCTATAGCTATACTCTTATACTTGCATTCCCCATTTTTGGGGACCATGTTGAGTACTCACTGCACTCTTACTAAACATATCCTTATAGCCACGGATCGATGCAACCTTGGGAGTTGACGTATAAAATTTGCAGACCTATAAAATAATGCCTATTTAGTTATTATGAAAGGAGTGTGATCTCTGGGTTGTTGATCATTGTGGGTGAAGTAATGTGAATCCACGATATACATCGAAAGAAGCAAGGTGCATTTCAAAATGTATGTGGGGTATCATGTCAATATCCTAGGTAGAAATATAAAGGGGTAAAAAAATGTAAATGAAAAAATGGATACATGCAAAATATAGTAAAAATTGGGTTTTTTATTTTTAATCGGGAAGACATATTGGGAGGGGGTTAAAAAACGATTTTGTTAGGTATTTTCCAATATTTATTGAAATTAGGGGTATTGTTTCATATGCACGAACGAATGTGCTATGGCATGGTTTCACTAAGTGAATACCCCATGGGTACAAAAGGGAGATATCAAGATCCAGTATGTGAATATCGATGAGCAAGTTGCTAATGTACTAACTAAGCCTCTATCTCGAGTAAAGTTTGAATAATTCTGTGACAAGCTTAGTGTAGTTCAAAATGACCTTTCTCGCAAGGAGGAAAATTGATGGAATTATAGATGATGAATATACGGACCTTCTTCGAAAAGGAATATTAGGTCGAACACATGAACCCTCCTTGAAAAAAGGGGGAGTAGGTTGATAATATAGAACTTCCCAATAAATGGGGATTAATGATGAGACTGAAATCGATGATGGATGATAGTGATGATGAAGGTCCAACATTATTTGTGGATGTTAATATCCTCTCTTGAGGATGGAAGGTATAATACTTTGTTCATGAGAGTGGTTCTTACTAAGGATATCCCTGAAAATGTTACTCTCACATGGAGAGTACCCACATACAGTTGTGGATACCATAAAATAACACTTGCTCAAGAGTGGTCCTAACCTCAATGGTAAGGATGCTCTACTATGAGTCCTCGTGGACGACAAGATTGACATTTTGTATGTAGTCAATACTTTCTCTATAGACAATACTCTTGTATGGAGAGTATGCCTACATTCATATGTAGATACCATAGAATAACACTCGCTTGGGAGTGGTCCTAACCTTAGTGGTATGGATTCTCTATGATGAGTCCTCAAGGACGTCATATTATAACACTCGCTTGGGAGTGGTCCTAACCTCAGTGGTAAGGATTTTCTACGATGAGGACCAACATTTTGTATGCAGTTGATATCTGCTTTGCAGAAAATCCTATTTCTTGGAAGAGTATACCTACACGTGAGTGTGTATACTCTACGAGCTCTGTCCCCTGTGGCCCTATCCTCTTCATCCCTCACCTATTGTTCATGAGATGAAGAATGACCTCTCATATAGACAAAGGAATTCAAGCACAACTAAAGAACTTCGGTCTTGGATCAACTCTATCAACAACTCTTCTTAACTTATTCCATATTGCCTCAAGGCTCTTAATGCATAGTTGTTAAAAGAGATATGGGGCAATCTCTCCCACACTAAAACATATGATGGAATCTCCTATTTTAGCTCAAAATCTAGATACCATTGATTAAGATACAAAACTCCAATGCCCCAAAACCATGGGCATTGTATAATATTAAATCATAACCATAGTTAGATTGAAAATGTAAATCGAAGAAGTCTTTACCAAAAACTTTAACTTTAATTTTTCCTTTGAAGTTAGGAACCTACTAGTTTTGGATAAAAGACTCAAATGCTTTATAAGATTGGTCATTCTCCCAAAAACATCCTGACTATAATATGATAAGTATACAAAAATAGCTTTTTTTCAACACTACAAATTGAAAACTAAGATTAAAAATGTTCTCTATATTTTTAACAAAATGTGATGCATTGTGACTAGAGTTAGTTCTCTTTAAATAATTAACAACCATCCCCAAACCTTGCATTCTTATCCCACAAGCATGTACTCACTCATACATGTTAGCCATGATCACCTTGAAAGGACACTGCTAAACCACACATAATTGCATCTTGAATATATCTTATTTTATTTATATGAAAACTCTATACTTCCTCGCACACCAAATAAATACAACTATAGAATCTCTATTATATAGCAACAAACCCTAACCACATGTAGGAAATACACACTACTACTTTAAACCCTAATTGCATGTAAAGAAAACATACTACTACATCTTCCCAAATATTTTTTTGGTAAAATATTACATGATGTTTGAGACAAACTCCATCTTTTTGACAACATGCGAATTCTTAATAAACCATGACCAATAACATTTCATCCTTATTTACATTCTAGGAGCCATAAACAATATGGAGCCATTTGTACCCATGTTATCTCAGTCCACCAACGTGAGAATTTAAGGATCTATGCCACCTAAATTTGAGTAGAGTAGAGCCTGTGTTCAATACATGACAACTGTTAAAAATAAAGAAATATGGGTAGTTATGCTGAAAATAGATGATTATCCAATGGTTCATGGATGATATTATCGCCACAATTACCAACTAATTAGTAACACCATGATACAATCAAGTTAATGATATACATGATCACGTTGAACATAGGGCATTTATGTAAAACATATATGTGAAATGTAACAATATATATAAGTAACATGAAAACTCCCATGTTGATGGAAAGAGATCTCAAAAGATGTCACACCAATGTTAGGAAAATGTGAGACTAACATGCTTTAGGAATTCACATAACCTGAAGATAACACACAACTTGAAGATAACATTATTATCTAAATAATTGACCAATTTGACGCGCCGTCACTTAAGTGACGCTTATGAGACTAGCCGTCGCTTACGCGACACTTATGAGACTAGCTGTCGCTTAAGCGACACTTATGGCCACATTCACAAAAAAAAAAATTATCCTTGTGATTTTTGGTAAGTTAAAAAAAACAAATCCACACGCCGTCGGATTTTTTTGTCGGATTTTGGATCGAAATGTAGTAGTGAGATTGGTCCTAACCTTAGTGGTATGGATGGTCTATGATGAGTCCTCATGGATGAAAGGGACTGCACTAGGTGTGGTAGGGATATATATTTAGTTGTATACAATTCATCTTATCGATATCATGGATTAGGTTGATGGAGGATTGCATTGTCCTTAGAATGATGTCCTAAAGTGATAGGGATTGATCATCCCACAAAGATATCATGTGTATTGTAGGTAGCATGACGAAAAAGTATCAAGTATATTGAAGTGCGGTTGTAAAGGATCAAGAAGATCGAAGTACTGGTGCAAATAATCAAAATGATCAAAGTATTTTTCCTATGAAGAATCAACAAGATCGGAATACTGCTACAAAGGATCAAATATCAAAGTGTTTCTATGAAGGATCGAGAATATAGAAAGTGATGCAAAGGATCAAAGATCAAAGTATTGATGCATAGGATGAGAAGATCGAAGTGCTTATACAAAGGATAGAAATATCAAAGTATTGTTGCGAAAGGATCAAGTGATCGTGTGATGCAGAAGATGAAGACATTAAAGAGTAATTGTTCTAGTTACTGATTATGAAAAATTCCTATCACATATAGATGTATTACCTCGATAATATTAAATATATTGTCTCTTTTTTCTCCTATAGTCTATGATGATTTTGTCAGTAGAATAACCTTCTCATTAAGTGGGAGTCTTGAAATATTGTAACTTCAAAGGATATGCTAAATGTATTTTATTGATGTAACCCAAGGGAGATGTTATTATTCCTATCGAGATGTGTTACTATTGTATTTGGTCATCATAGAGTCATGAGGTAAATCCTCCATTGTAAGTCGGGTCATTAGTACCCTAATGAATAATATAAAATACCATTTTGAGTCTTCCTAGGTGAAGTTGGCCCAGATAGTTTAGTGGGGCCGACTTGTTTATGGTAAAATTTAGTTAACTCAATGTGTATAAATAATAGAGTTTTGATTCTTATTTAGACACAGAATCACTCACTTGAGTAGCGCNAGAGAGAGAGAGAGAGAGAGAGAGAGAGAGAGAGAGAGAGAGAGAGAAGAACCTGAGGAGATTACCTTTTTGGGGGGTTATATCTTATTCATCTAACACAGAGGAATTTTTTACTAGGTTTTCTTCCCCTTGAGGTTTTCCTAGTATGAATACTATGTTTATCTTTTGATTGTGTTTCTTTCAGTGATTTTGCATATGCTACTATTGTGATTTTGAATTGAACACTAATGATATCTATTTTAGCATATGAAATATTAATACCCATTATACTTTCCCCAATAAATGAATACAATACAGAAGGACTTATCTCAATGTCATTGCCAACCTTATTTCCCACAGGGGTTTCCATGATAAAGAAACCACATCATTACGAAATCAACATGCAAGAATATGCTTTGCACCTTATCCGATTCCATGATAATAGGTTTGGCCAACACCCTTGCTTCTACTACTACTTGTACAACCTTATTATGCGCCTTCATAGCCAAGCCACCACAACTGTATTTTTTAAATGTAACCTGGAATACACCTTTCCCAGAACCCTCTCAGCCTTGCGCACACAACTCCACCAAATTCCAAATTCTCATGTTGTTGAGCATGCCATATTTTGGATCTTCTCTTCATGGCACTCGGTCATATGAGGTGAATTTTATGATATGATCACCCAACTTGGTATCCTGAGCTTATTTTTTACCCTCCGTGCAGTTGACACCAAATGGAATGACCTTCACATTCTCATTCCTTCCCATCCTCCCACTTCATTTCCTTCTCAATTCCAATGGAGACTCCATAACATTATAACCAATCCACATACTATGTCTCTATATATGCACCATAGATTCACCATCTTCCTTGAACAGGTCCTCCAAAACACATTCCAAACAAAATATTACTGGTCCAGGTCTGTTCCTCTCACTCATTGCAATTTTTTTCCTTATATTGTTTAACATTTCCACTTTTTCCCTAACATTTTATAGGTATGAATGGAAAAACAAAGGTTTTTATCATATACACAGAATCATTTTTTTGGAGGACCCACCCAATATGGAAAATCTTGACTGGAATGATTATGTCGCCATGGAAGATGTAAAAAAATACTTGGATGGCTTCTTAACTGCATGGAACCCCCATCCCATGCACCTTTGTGCCCCCACATTTCATCAAGCACCTCACCAATACCCTTTCCCATCCACATCATCCTCCATACTTGATGGAAAACAAACTGATGACTATGAAACCCTTGTGAGTTCTATGCAACGATACACAAAATGTAATGAAAACTCTTGTCTTCGCAAAAAAGGCACAACCCTTGTTTGTCGCTATGGTTTCCCCTTTGAACTGCATAAAACATATTCTATGTTCATTGATGATTTTGGGAAAATACCATACATCCCAACTAAAAATATGAAATTTTAAACATACACAACTCTTTCATGCTCTCTGTATGGAGAGTTAATGTTGACTGTCAACCTGTGCTCTCACATCATGCTTTCCTCACATATATTTTGAAGTATGCTTCAAAAGCACATAAAACATATGAAAGCTACCATGAAATTCTATCGTGTATTGTGTGTGCCTCCCTATAGAAGAGGGAATCTTATTTTCTATCCAAAAACTCTGATCAGAAACTGTGGCTGATCAAGACATTAGTGCGCAAGAGACCTACCATATGCTACAAAAAATTCCCCTGATTATTTCTAGTTGTACATTTTTTCCCTAAATGTTTCCTAGAAATTTTTAAAATGTGTCTCATCATACCTCCTAAACACCTCCCACCAACCACCTTCATTTTTGCATACATAGAGAGACCCCCTTCACTTGAAAAACTACCCCTTTCTAAAGATTATTGTTCTTGGTCCTTCTCGACACATAGACACAAATGCTAATGGAATCCCCACAACCAAGCAAGTCTTTATATGTCCTTCCTCATTTCTTTGACATACCTCTTTGTACTTTTCCTCTTTATGTTAGTTTCTGTTGGAGCGAACTCCTCCTATACAAACCTTTTTGTGAATTACCCAATGACATTGGCTTCTTAGACTTGGAAATTGTCTCTGGATGGGATTTATTTCATGGGATCTACACTTCCTGACATGTTTAACCACACCCTTCATCCCATCTAGATATTGTTGTTGAAACTCCTCCCCTTCATGAAGTTCATGGTCCCTCCCCAATGGACATGTCTAGATGGGAACTCCTCTCTCAACTCCACCCTGAAAAAAAATACAACTTGATTATCTTGACATGCTTGGTCACTGTTACTTTGACACCAAACACAATTGGGGCCACACACACATACATTTACACTTTCAAGAATCATCCATCTCATTCCTTGACTTGAACCGATCATCGAACCAAGAACATATACAACCTTTTTCAATTTTTACTTCTCCTAAATATTTTTCTTCAACACAATGCACAACCTTTGAAATTATTATGTCCCACTACACACAACACACTACCACAAAACCATTGCAAATGGTCATCCAAGGAGCTGCAGGAACAGGAAAATCTTACTTGATTGGTTTCTTGCAAGATGCATTCCTTTCATCATCTACAAATAACTCAACCCCCCTTCTCCTACTTAATTCAACCGTTGTCACAGCATTTAACATAAATTCCCTTAGAGTAAATTTTGGACTTCACATACCCATAACTACTATGCTTCCTCTTGAGGGACAATCCCTTTCAAGCCTCCAAGAATGAATCCTCCATATACGTTACGTCTAATTGATGAGATGAGCTTTATTGGTCCAAATCTCTTATCCAACATTGATTCTCGTATTTGTGAAGCATTCCCTTCCCATCAAACTTGCCCTTTTGGAGGTTTCTCTATCATCCTTGTAGGTGACCTTGGTCAACTTCACCCTATCAAATATATCCCCATGTATGTAGGATCATCACATGGAAACACGCTTTGGCATACCTTTGAAACATTCATAACCCTCTCGATGATTTTTCGTCAATAAGGAAACAACCCTTCTCATATTGAATTTTGACATCTTCTCCTCAATATTAGGAATGCAACACCAACTCTTGTCGATTGGACCCTTCTAATGTCAAGGACATCCTCTTCCATCTCACAATCCGATAACCACATATTTGAACAATCCACCCATTTCTTCTTGACTAAAAATTATATTTCCTTCCCTAACAAACAAATGCTTAAACAACTAAATGTCTCTATTGCATTCTGTTTAGCAGAAGTTAGGAAACAACCGCTGCTGATAGAACCCGAATATGAAAAACTATAGATTACCGTACTCCTTATCATTGGTCAACAAATTATGCTTACAAAAAACCTTTTGGTCGAGGTAGATCTTGTTCGAGTTGATGCAATCTTGTATAGCACTGACATTACTCCACCTATGCTTCCTTTGTTTGTTGTTGTTAACTTTACCAACTACAAAGTCCCACCATGGGATGCTTCCAACCCTAACCACATCTCGATCCTCCCTTTAACAATAAGTTATCATCGACAACTTCCCCTTCACATGGACCGGGGTTTAACAATCCACAATGAATAAGACATGACCTTACAAAAGGAAATAATTGGCATAGGAAAAATTGACCGATAAGGCCCAACCTTTAATGCAATTCAATAGTTATAGAACTCACTAAACTATGTGTAATGCCAACATTTTATTTTTCTTGATATGCACACATGAAGGGTAGCCCTTCTGTCCAATGAAGAAAACAAGGGGAAATTTTAATTGCCTCCAGATCAACTGCACCACACATCACTTAACATAGTTTCTCACATATGCTTACACCCATGCATTTCTTCCCACGCCTCTTGTCATTTTCACACAAAATAAAATAAAATAAAAAACACCATAAGAAAAAATCCCTTCACTATCACTTTCCACTTGCTATAAAACAAATACTAGCCTTTTCTGCCCTCCCCCCCACCCCCCAAGAAAAAGCCACTCCTGTACTCATGGATATATTTCAGTCTATTTCCTTCCAACATATTAACTTTCCTTGGTTTCATCTCCCTTATTATAGAACAACATTTCACTTACATCATTTTCTTGACTCTACAATAGAACACACAAAAAGACAACAAAAAGTGTCCATTACAGAAGTTTTCCACTTTTTTTCCTTTCATCTATGGTTTGAATATGTTAATGCTTTTGCTACTTGCTAACATGAAAAAAAAACAAATCCTTGCACATTATTCTTCCTTTCCTTAAAAAAGAATCCCATGTATAAATGGTTTCCTTCCAACATATGATAGTTACTTTCATATGATTTACTGATTTCTAGCTTCGAAATTCAATTCTAGCATCATCTTCAATATGCAATAGAAAAAAACACTACAAACAATATAGAAATTCCATTACAAAAAAAAATCATTTGTTTATTGCATCTATATTATTTGAACATGGTAAGATTTTAATTCGTTCATTTTCTCACTTACTACAACAAACATGGATATGCAATATCTCAACATCCTTATCGACTTCTGCCAACAGATCAAGGAACAACAAGCATCACTTCAATAATTAGAAGAACACTTCCAATCAACTTCAAACATCCCGTTGAATAATATCCACCCCACTGTTAATATTCTCCCATAATTAAGAGCCTTCCTTCAACACATTATCCATATGCATGAAAGGGACACCATGCTCAAGGTGCACAAATACTTTCTATCTTTCCGCCCTCATCTTGCTCAATACATAAACCGTACATGGTGTTTCCATTTCCATAATCCCTCTTGCATTTATGACTAAAGCATCGAACTTGCTTGTAGTTTCCTTTTTCCTCTCCTTACAACCCATAAACCCTTCTTTTTTGGTTCCCACACGTTCTTCACTTTCCGTTTGTAATCTTCACTTGTATCTACTACCTTATCTTGAACCTATCCTTTAATTCAATCAATGTATTAGTATTTTTCACACATGCAATGCACAAACATTATACATATTACATAATTCCACTACTACCACACTACATGTACATTTATTGTAATTTCCTTTCTATTTTCATGTAATGCACCTCTCTAAAGGAGATACTATATCAAACAAACAGTTCTTATAAAAATACAATGCAACACACTCTATGTACATAAAAACAATTAACAATAATCTCAATTCTTAATTTTTGTTGTAGATGTATTCCATGTGTATATCTATGTTGTACTTCTTGTCTTTACACACCTATCTATTTTTTCCATGGTGTCTATATACTTGGTTTCAAAGTAAATATGTTCTCCATTTTTTTACTTCTACTACAATTATATTGTTCCTACATTCAACTAGTTTCAAATGTTCTCCATATTCAATTCGTTTCAAATACTCTCCATAAGAGAGTATCTGGTCTGTAAATAAATAGTTGTTGCAACAACTTGTTAGCCATCATGTTTCCATTTTTACTACAGCTGCTTCGTATGTACTTGTGATCTTCTATTTCTGCCAATGCAATCTTCTTTTTTTTGCATGCAAAGCATCCAACTCCAACCTAAAAGGTACCATCCTACTAGTATAATATTCATTTCCATGTTATTTGTCCATTTTATACAAAAATAAAAAGAAAATATTGATTCTACCCTCTTACATTACATCTATCACAGTGCAAATTCAACATCGCAACAAAAAAAGTGTTGAGCTTAACATCTATGGATCCCTTTCTATCCATTCATGAAGGTCTATATATAAGTACACGTTTTTTTTTTCCATTTCTTTTGCCTCTGGTTACATGATTCTATATCCTTTTTTATTTCCTTTATTATGCAAATTAGTTTATTCTCTATAATATAATCAAACTTTAAAACTTTCCTTCCTATCTTCAGTTTTCCATTGCCTTTTTTAAGTGATGTGGGTGCATGCTGCAATTCCTTTTACCTTAAGGATTTCATGGTAAGATACACTGGTTGATTCACAATCTTATTTTATAAGAATTTATTGTACATCACCATTTTTTATTAGAATTACATGTGGGATACATCTCCTTTTTCATTATATGTACATATGCTCATCAAATTCAATACATTTGAACTTCATGTTATATTTTTGGAATTATCTTGGATTGGTGGTTCTCCCGGTTTTTATGTTAGTACACTCAAGCGGAGTACACCTTGTTTACAAATGCTTCTAGGATGCCATTCAAATAATTGTACCATATTGCTAAGAGATCTATTTTGTAGGTCATGTATAAAATCCCAAATTGCAGGTTGGCTTTGTCTTTGTCTTATTAGCTACTTTTTGGCCTTGATAAATCCTTTTTTTCATCTCACAACCAAACAATTTTGACATGATATCATTGCTTTGGAGCTTATTGTTTTGTTTCCCATTCCTCCATACAAGAGTGTCAAGGTATGTTATCATTTTTTTTCATGCTTAAGGGATGTTATGTCCTTTGACATTTGATCAAGATTAAATTCAGGATTCTTCTCTATAACATATGTCGATATTTAAAACCATATTTCTTATCTGCAGGTTGTCGTTCAATTTACTAAGGAATGTGGCTCCATGCTTCAAAACCTTTCACCTCAAGCCTTTCATGGTAAAGTAAGAGGGTAGCAAACCTTTTGCCTCTACCTTAGTCCTATTGCTTCGAAGACCTGAATATTTTTCTCATCAGGTCAACACCATGCTAGGAATGCTTCATGAGGGATAAACTAACAAACAATTGCAATTCCCAATTGAAGGAATTTCTGCAATTTGTAGAGGTAACTTCCAAGTATAATATGATGTGCATTCATGTTTGTGTTGTAATTGTTGTTTTATACAATTTTTATGCTATGTGCATCAAACTTTAGAATTGTTTTCTGTAAATTTCTAGGGTTGTCCACTTCTTCGTACGAAACTAGATTTTGTCGAGAAAGAACATCATTTTACCCATGAATTTTCCCCAGAATATAAGCTTGACCAAAGAGTTGGTCTTGGTATATTTCCTTTTGATTTCTTCATTAACAACCTCTCTTATTTTAAAATTTTCATGCTTTAAATGCCTTTGTGTTTTCAATATGCAATATGGAATTTTCTTATGATATGGTATATTAAATTAAAGGATATGGTGACTTGGACTCCACCTATTTGAAAGAGTTTATTTATCCATTTATAGGCATTCTTCATGAGTGAGAAATTGACAAACAATTACAGTTTTTGTTTGAAGGAATTTTTTCAATTTGGAAATCTAATTTCCAGGTATACTACCACGTGGATTCCTTTTTATGCTGTAGTTGTTGGGTTGTATGATTTTTATGGTATCTGCATGAATATTTGCTGCTATTTTTTGGAATTTTTAATGGTTTCCAGTTGTTCGTCCGAAAGTAGATCTTGTCGAGCAAGAAGATAAATTTACCATTAATTTTCCCTATAAAATGAGCTTGATCAGGAAGTTTTCCATGGTATATTTCCTTCTAATTTTTTCATTAACAACATCTCTAATTTTAAAAAAATTGTACTTTATATGCCTTTGCATTTTCAATATGAAATTTGGAATTTTCTTATGATATCGAATATTTATGTAAATGCTATGGTGACTTGGATTTCACTTGTCTGAAGGAGTTTATTTAGCGATTTACAAGAATTCTTCATGAGGGACAAATTGAGAACATGCTTACGTATAAGCTATTTACAGATTTTCCTTTAAAAAGAAATTCTTAGAGATAAATCTTCAGACACACTAGAAGGTAACAATGATTCAATTCAAGAGTCAGATGGTGATAAATATGAAGCACATGAACAAGAGGAACAATTACACATAAAACCTGGGTATGAAACTTACCCAAACTTGCTACATTTAAGACGTTCAATTTACTTGACAATAATATTAAGTGTTTCATTTTAGGAAGTTGATCATAATCTGCTAAAAATAAAACTTGAACCTACTCAAGATGTAATTATCATTTGTATGTGCATGCCAAAGTGGTTATTTCCCTTTCATTCATCTTTTTCCTACAACAATGAGTTTAACCTTTTATAATTCCTTACTTAAATGGTGAAAATTGATATTCAAAGTTGAAAAAGTTGCAATATTGCAATTGGAATTGTTAATTATATTGTTAGAATGTTACAGTCAAGAGACAACATACCTCCATTACTATGCTCTTATGCAATAGAGATTATGTATGGTCTCCTAGATAGAATTTGTCCCTGTATAAAAGCTCATACAACTATGTAAAATATTCTTTTCCATTAATCTAAGTGTCTCAATAGATTACATAGAAAATTTTCAATAAAACATCCCTACTATAATGTTTTCAACACTACATAAATTCCAACGATAGGTTGGAAAAAATACTTAATAGGATCAATACCTTTGAAAAGATATGCACTCTGAGTTGAAGAGATCCATAACAAATAGTTTGATTTGATGTGTTAAAATACTTGTCCATCCTTTGACTCCGACACTAACCAAACTCTAGCCTCAAGTTGTACACCTTCTTTGGAAAGGCTATACATGAGAAAAAAAAATGTAATTAAACTAATTTACCTTCCAATATTTAACTACCTTGGTTCACATAATAGGAGGGAATTATACAAGGATTTGAACCACAAATATGCATACAGTTTTGTGCCATGTTGAATGTTGATTCCCTAACAATGATTGTTATCAATTTTATTAAAACTCAACTTATAGGTTTGTTGACATCTTCCCTAAAAAATATAATTACTTTCGATGATAGGTTCCTATTCTTGTAAGGATCCATTCTTTTAGAATGTATTCCAAGGCTCCCTTTCCCCAATAAACCCACCCGCATTGTTTCCTACTTCACAAAATAACATAGAATTTGGGAAACTTCCTATTCTTTGTTGTATACGACTTTTCCTATATATCATTTTCATTATCACGATCTAAGATAGTGATTTAGAAATGTTTAGTGGTCATTACGGATATAGGATTTCACAAATACAAAAGAAGAGGAAATGACTACAGTTAACTAACTATATTGTCCCACTGAAAATCATTCAAAGCATTCAAACCAGCAAGGCCCAAAAGATGGCTAGATGAAATCATCAGTGTTGATCCACAAATGAATGTTTCTACTTTCAGCACGGCTTCCTTTGTAGTGGTCAATCAACATCAATCTGGAAGTGAATTCCAACAAACATGACCATCCAAAAGTTAAGAGTTTTTTTGGCATGTTCAGGAATCTTTTAACATTGGTGTTCTTGGTTTGTTATGTAGTTAAATTGTCTATTAAATCATTTACAGTCCTAAAGTTTTTTTATTAATATTCCAGAATCTAAAACTGTTGCGAATTTGAAGGTAAGATTTTGCTTCATCAATTACTTAAAATTTGAATTTTTTTTGTTAATGTATTTGTAATTTTGGAATGTATTCACCAGTATATTTTATGTATTGTACCTCGAATTTTATTCTGGAAGTGTTTGTAATGTATTTGAGTCATGTCATCCCTCGATGTTCCTATCGAGAGATTCAATAATGTAAACAAGTCATGTCAATTCATTATGGGTAACCCTCCTATTGATGAAGGGTTAAAGTCCCCGCATTTGTGGGGCCCTAGGGTTATTAGACTCTCCTAAAGAATTCGGCCCTAGTGATTTATTGTCAAGTCGGGAATTAGTATATATAGAGAGTGAGCCTCTCTATTTAACACACATTCACTCACAATCAGTTGTAGCGCATAACTGAGAGAGAAGAAGTTGTTGGCACAAGAGAGAGAGAGAGAGAGAGTACTACTATCAAGATATCATCTTACTGTTTTTGGGGTTTTTCTTTTGGTACTGATTCTATCTCTGAGGAAGTTGCGGGGTTTTCTCCTTTATGGTTTCCTTGAGCAAAAAATTTGTGTTCATTTTCTTTTATGTTTGATTTTTGTGCTTGTTATTCTCTCAGTCAAAGATCCTAAGATAATGCTAGCTTAAATGATAAAAATCTAACATGGTATCAGAGCTAACTTGAGAAGAAGACACTGTGAAACTACGAATACTAGGGCTTCCTACTTTTTGGATCTCTCTCCATATATTTTTAGAAAAATAAGGTTGGGCTGACTCTCCTCTCTCGGGCGCATTTTTATGTCGAAGCAGAATCTGATTCTAATCATTTTCAGTTTTTGACCCGACACTACTGCTGGAAATTAGGGATTTCCACAAAAGTGGAATTTTTGAGTGAGCCCAGGCCTGGATTGATCTCCTCCTCAAAATTGAAGTTTAGAGATCAAGATCAAAGTTTTTTGTTGGACATAACTCCAAGAAATTCAAACCCTAATCTGCTCCTAAATCAGCTCTGCAGAAATTCAACTCCAAATCCAGATCCGACATCTTAACCTGGTAAGATCTAAATATTTTATATTTCCATTTGAGGTTCTCAGTTAAGATGTCTAATCATACCAAGATTGATGAGAAGCTTGAGGGAGCTGATAACTTCTGAGCCTGGAAGTATAGGATCTCCTTGGTCCTAAAAGAAAATGAGTTGGATTGCTACATCAATGAGGAGGTTCCCATTCCAAAGGGAGATGAGGATAAGGCCTTACACAAGAAGAAATTTGTCATGGCTAAGAGGATCATTTCTGATTCAATCAAGGATCACCTCATACCATAGGTGTCCTCCCTAAAGACACCTAAATCTATGTTTGATGCCTTGACCAAACTATTTGAAGGAAAGAACATAAACCAAAAGATGACTCTAAGAAACCAACTAAAGAATGTAAATATCTAGAATGCAGAGACCATCTAGTCTTACTTTACAAGGGTCTCTCAGATCAAGGAACAGCTGGAAGCGGTAGACAAAGAAGTAGAGAATGCAGAAATTGTAATCACCACCTTGAATGGTCTCCCCAGGGCTTGGGACTCTTTCATTCAAGGGATCTATGCTAGAAAGAAGCTAGTCAAGTTTAGCAGACTATGGGAGGAATTCTCACAAGAAGAAGCTTGAATATTAGCACGAGAAGAAAATATGGGAAGTGAAGATCAAGCTCTCACAGTACAATCTAAGAAAAATAGAACAAGCCATCACAGAGGTAAGCACTCTCACGAGAGGAGTAAATTTAGAAAGTATAAATATTTGTCTAAGTTCATTTTCTATACATGTGATGAGAAAGGACACATATCCAAATAATGTCCTAAAAACAAAGAGAGCTCTCACAAGAAAAAGGGAAACAAGGGAAAACATCATGCTCATGCTGCAGCGGATGATGAACCTTCCATAAAGAGAATCAGACAAGAAAGTGATGAAGAATATGTGTTGAATTTCACACTCACTGGAACTATCTCACATGGAAGTAATGATTGTCTTATAGACAGTGGTGGTTCCAAACACATGATGGGATTCAATGAATCCTTTGTGAAACTATCTGAACATGAGTCACCTCAAGAAGTGAAAATTGGGGATGACTACCAGTATCCAAGAAAAGGTAGTGGTGAATCCTCCTATAAGCTAGACTCTGGAAAGTCTATGAAGATGAAAGATGTATTGTTTGTACCAGGACTAAAGAAGAACCTCCTCTCCATATTTGCATTGGATGCAAAAGGCATGAGGGTTTCTTTTGTAGATGGCCAATTTCTTATGTGGCTAAAGGGAAAGACTATTGATGATGCAGTAGTGATTGGGTAATAAGAAGGAGGTCTATGCAAATTGAAGGGCCAACCAGAACAACCTTTGGTTCATGACTTGGTAGAACCAAATGAACTTTGGCATAGAAGGCTTGCACATGTGCATTATAGGGCACTACCACTTGCAAGCAAAGTTGTTGAAGGTATTCTAGAATTGCAGATAAAACATGAAGGTGTTTACAAAGGATGTGCAAAAGGAAAGAATACGAATAAGACATTTCCAAGTAGTGAGAGCAAGGAAAAAGGAATCTTGGAGATCCTCCACTCCGATGTATGCGATCCAATGTCATTCAGCTCTCTAAGTGGGTATGCATATTATGTTTCTTTTATTGATGATTTGTCTAGGAAGACATGGATATACTTTATGAAGAACAAATATGAAGTATTTAGCAAGTTCAAGGAATTCAAAGCCTTGATCAAGAACACACAGAAAACAAGATCAAGATTTTTTGATCAGATAATGGCAGAGAATTTAGATCAAATGAATTCAAAGAGTTATGCAAAGATTCAGGGATTAAGAGGGAGTTAAACACTCCATATAATCCACAACAGAATGGGGTTGCAGAAAGGAAGATTAGAACGATCATGGAAGCTGCAAGGGCCATGCTTCATGATCAAGACCTTCCCATGCATCTATGGGTAAACGCTGCCAAAACAGCTGTGTATGTACAAAACCATACTCCACACAGAGTACTTGAGAACAAGACACCTGAAGAATTATTTTTCGGCAAGAAACCAGAAGTCAGCCATCTCAAAATATTCGGTTCTCTAGCATGCATACACATTCTGAAAGAAAAGAGGACAAAGTTAGATCCTTTAGGAAGGAAGGGTATATTTGTGAGATACTTTGAAAGCTCTAAGGCTTACAGAATATACTTCCGAGGATTCAAGAAGATCGACATCAATAGGGATGTAACATTTGACAAAGACTCAGCTTACAACAAATCTAGAAAAAGACCTGCTGAAGAACCTGAAGAAACAAGAGTACCTAGAATTCATGACACAACCATGAACAAATAAATTCAAGAAGAAGATCGAGAATTAGAAGAACCTCAAGAACCTATAGATCCACCTCAGGAAAAGAATCCTCACAAGAGGAAACCTTCTTTGGTACGAGAAGCTATCCAAGGTGCAGAAAGATATGGGGATCTAGAAGAAACCCACAGAGAAAGGAAAAGAACCAGGTGTTGTTTCAGTTATGTAGCCTTATTATGTGATTTCATTGATAAAGAACCTTCCAATTATGAAGAAGCGACAGAAAATAAAGAGTGGAAGGATTCTATGATCAAAGAGTACCAATCGATCATGAAGAATGATGTTTGGGGTGTTGTCCCAAAACCTGAGGGGAAGTATTTGGTGACTTCCAAATGGATCTATAAAATCAAGCATGCTACATATGGTAGCATAGAGAAATATAAAGCAAGATTTGTGGCTCGTGGTTTCTCCCAAAAAGAAGGAATATATTATAAAGAAACCTTTGCTCCTGTAGCCAGATATAGTTCCATTAGATCAATACTTGCTTTGGCTGCAGTAATGAAGTGGAAAAGACACCAAATGGATGTCAAGACAGATTTCTTGAATGGTGTAGTAGAAGAGGAAGTATATGTGGAACAACCACTCAGTTTTGAGACAGATGATAGAGAGACTCATGTGTGTAAACTAAAGAAATCCTTGTATGGTTTGAAACAAGCACCCAGGACATGGTATATTAGAATTGTTAGCTTCCTATCCAGTTTGGGCTTTACCAAGATTAAAGTAGATTCCAACCTATACTACAAGGTTGAAGAAGGGAACCCAATGATACTCCTACTGTATGTAGATGATCTGTTTGTAATAGGTGTGGATGGGTTGATTGTTGATACAAAGAGGAAGCTTTCTACGGAGTTTTAAATGAAAGACTTGGATATGATGCACTATTTTCTAGTCATGGAGGTGTGGCAGAATGCATATGGAATCTCCCTCAAAGAAGGGAAGTATGCAGTAGAGATCCTGAAGAGATTTGAGATGATGTACTGCAAGGCCATGAACACACCTATGGCATTGAACCTGAAGCTATTGAGTGATGCTTCATCCAAGTCAGTTGATTCCATGATGTATCATCAGATGATTGGGTCCTTGATGTACCTGAGACCATATATTTTCTTTAATGTGAACACCTTGAGCCAGTTCCGGACAGATCCGAAACATGTTCACTTGATTGTTTCAAAGCATATTCTGAGTTACCTAAAGGGTACAGTTGATTATGGGCTCAAGTATAAGGTTGATCAGAAGATTAACTTGGAAGGTTATGTTGATTCAGATTGGGCAGGCAGTACCATCGATAGGAAGAGCACTTCAGGGTGTTCCTTCAGTATGGGATTAGGTGTGATCTCTTAGTTTAGCAGGAAATAGTCTTGCGTGGCAAAGAGTACAACTAAAGCAGAGTATCTTGTAGCTTGTTCAACCAATTATGAGGCATTATGGATGAGGAAGCTACTGTTTGATTTATTTGATCTCCAGTTGGATGCTACTTGTATATATTGCAACAACCAGAGTTGTGTGAAGTTGTCTGAGAACCCGGTGTTCCATGACAGGTTGAAGCATATCAATATTAAATATCACTATATCAAGGATATGGCGCAGAGGGGAGCAGTGAAGCTCCAGTACGTTTCCATGGATGAATAGATAAATGATGTATTGACCAAACCATTAGCGAGAGTGAAGTTTGAATTTAGGGAGAAGCTTGGTGTTCTCCAGATAGAGGTTCCTTCCAAGAGGAAGTGATGAGTCCATGAGACCTTTTGACATGGTGAGAGGATTGGTTCCTTCCATGGTCAGATGTAAGTGCTGTGCCTTTCTGACATGGTGAGAGGACTGGTTCCTTCCATGGTCATATGTAAGATCTATGACATGATGACAGGATTGGTTCCTTCCATTTTCAGATGCATGAGATGATGCCACATCCATCCTGAAAAAAGGCCTCACTCTGTGATGCTACATCTAGTACGAAAAAGGACTAGCTCTGTGATGACACATCTAGTATGAAAAAGGACTAGCTCTGTGTAGATGCCACATCTAATATGAAAAAGGACTAGCTCTGTGATGCCACATCTAGTATGAAAAAGGACTAGGTCTGTGATGATACATCTAGTATGAAAAATGACTGGCTCTGTAGATGTGCATCCAGCATGAAAAAGAGCTAGCTCTATAAAACTTCTAGTGACGAGAAGAATCAAGAGATAGCACCCGTAATGATGAGCCAATGATGATATAGATCGAGTGATGATCCAGATCTAGTAATGATGATCCAACAGTGATGATCCAGATCGAGTGATGATCCAGATCAAGATGAAGATGACTTGAAGATGAAGATGACGAGAACTCATTGTTGATCTAGATGATACAAAGAAGAAGACCCGTGCTGATAAATTGTGTCAAGAGAATACCTTCCTAGTTAAGAGGGAGTGTTGATGTATTTGTAACTTCGATATGTATTCACCTGTATATCTTATGTATTGCACCCCGATGTTTATTTCAGGAAGTGTCTGTAATGTATTTGAGTAATGTCATGCCTCGATGTTCCTATCGAGATATTCAACAATGTAAACAAGTCATGTCAATTCATTGTGGGTAACCCTCCTATTGATCAAGTCCCCGTAGTTGTGGGGCCCTAGGGTTATTAGACTCTCCTAGAGAAGTCGGCCCTAGTGAGTTATTGTCAAGTTGGTAATTAGTATAAATAGAGAGTGAGCCTCTCTATTTAACACACATTCACTCACACTCATTTGTAGCTCATAAATAAGAGAGAAGAAGTTGATGGGACAAGAGAGAGAGAGAGACTACTGCTATCAGGAGATCATCTTACTATTTTGGGGGTTTTTCTTTTGGTGCTAATTCTATCTCTGAGGAAGTTGCGGGGTTTTCTCCTTTATGGTTTCCCCGAGGAAAAACTTTGTGTTCATTATCTTTTTTGTTTGATTGTTGTGGTTTTTATTCTCTCAATCGAAGATCCTAAGATAATGCTCGCTTAAATCATAAAAATCTAACACTTTTTCCTCAAGGATTTATATTTTTGTTGTTTATGTGAAGAGTTTGGATTCTTGCTTTATCCGCATCCATGGAACCAAATTATATTAGGAAAGAGAGAAATTTTGTGTTTTATTTGTCCAACCACCCTACAAACATTCTTATAAGTGATTGAATTAATTGGTTATTTTGTCCCACATTTTTATACATTGTCCAAAATAGAGGGTAGAGATGGAGGAATCTATCAATCTTCTTGGAGATGGATTGCAATTCAGTGTTCTTCTTCAAGGAAACAAGGTATCTGATGAGAGTTATACTCTAGAGAAATTAGGGATAGAACATGGTGGGAAGTTGGATTACGTGGGATTGAACCAAATCCAATTCCAACTTCTCAGGCATGTGTCCAGGATCCAATTTGTGTGCTCTCTCGTGTAGTGACACAACCTTCCCTAAGGTAAAAGTTGCTAAGTATATTATATTGAAGTTACATGGAACTTATGCATTTCCATTTTGAGAGATTTAGCCGATTTCAAAAGGGCCTTTTTGCATTAGGAACAATCCAAAACTACTATTATTATTCTAGAGTTATTAAGTATTTTGTGTGTATCAATTTGAAGGTACCAAACAGGGTCTTCTTCAGGGAAAACAACTGTTGCTAAAGGTAATAAAAGTGTTATGAAAATTCGATCTAATAGGATAAACGATTCTGCAATTGCAAAAGTCAAATTTCAAACATGTGTCATTCTTCTAGACAACTTTTGTGTTTGGTGATTTGTTCACAAAATTGAGTGAAAGTTAACCATTGATTTCAATCTTAGACTAGTTTTGTTTTGTTTGTATAGCTGGTAGAACACAGGCTAAAATGAACGAGTGTGAAAAAAGTGGATATGAAGAAATAAATGATTTGCAACACATGCAAGTTGGGTCCAATACAGGGGCACTTGTTGTGCATCCAATTGTAGGACCTGAAAATGGACATGGATTGGCCTTGGTACCCTTAAACCATATGTCTTGGGGCTTTGATATTGGTAAGTGTTGAATCCATATACCATTTAGTGTTGTTGGGGTAGAGGCTCTTGTAAATGTAGTGAAAAATCTTGGAACTAGTAGGTATGTTTCTCTACATGCACTGTGTACTTTCCTTGTCTCGTGCATCTCTTTTCACTCTTTGAAGGTGTAATGATGTTAGGATGCATGAATTTGAACATGCAAAGCACCAAACCTATGCATATTTGAAGGTATAGTCATTTTTCTACCTTTCAAGTCCTCAAATATTAGGTTACTGGGTCGTGTCAATGTTGTATGTGCTTAAGATCCTATCCAAACCCTCGCAATTCTAGAATAAACTTCTTTTGGTGATGAGTGAAACTCAATTCAACACTTCCTTTTTGGTCCGCATATAGAATGCTATTAGACTTTAGCAGTATGTTGTTCTGCACCTTTTGATAAACTGCATGTAAATACCATGATTTTCTCTTCACAATTTATTGTAAATTCATACTTAAGGTGACCCCTTTTTCCCTCTTCATTTCCTCACCTTAAACAGATAGTCCATTTGTTTTTCAAATATTCATTTTTGTCAATCTCCCGATCCTCTAACATGATTGTTATCAATTTCATCAAAACTCAACGTGTAGGTTTGCTAACATCTTCGCTGAAAAATGTAATTAATTTCAGTGACAGGTTCCTATTCTTGCAACGTTCTTGCATACATCCAATATCAAGTTTCAACATCATACATAGGAAGTTATCATATTTTAATGAGTGGATGACTTCATGGAATAGGATTATCCCATTCATAATCTGTCTCCCTTCATCAAAACCCAACTTCTCTAGAGAGATAAGCAAAGGGAGGGAGGGATTTAACATGTTAGGTATAACCTTCATGATAATCTTACAGATCACAGTGTAAAGGGCTATGGGTCTAAACATACATGTATAATTTACCTTCTCAAACTTGGGGATGACAGTTAAGAAGGTTGCATTGAAAATAGTAAGGATGCCCTTTGAGTAGTGAGAATCCCCCGCAATTCTTCAAACCTCATTTGTGATCATTTCCCAAAAGAAGTGAAAAAAACTAGCAGTAAGGACATCAGAACGAAGAGCCTTCCCATATTCCATTTGTTGGGTTGCTTCCTCAACTTCCGCTAAAGATAGTGGTTTCACGAGAAAGTCATTTTGGGACTCATAAATCAAGGATGCGATGTATTGAGCTATTTTCTATTGAATCTCCTTCAATTACGATGGGGGTCCTCCATACTGTCTTGAAATAAATGGAGAAGTTGTCCCTCTATTTCTTCCTTGATCTCCAATCGCTCTCCCTCCTCAATTTTAAGTATTAGGACTTTATTTTGTTCGTGATGTTGCAGAGTAGACCAATGGAAAATTTTCCTGTTTCTATCTCCTTCCTTAAGCCATCTCACCCTAGGTTTTTTCTTCCACAATACTTCTTACTATTGTTTCCTTTTCATCAATCGAGCAATGATGAGAGTCTCCACTTTCTTCAATTCTAGGGACAATTTTTCCCTAATTCCCTACAAATGGATCTCTTCTATTCTTAGTTCTAAATTCCTTTCTCAATGAATATGTTACCAAATTCCTCTTTGTCCATTTCTTGATCTTTGTTTTGATGTCATGTAGATCATGTGACTCTCTCTTTTTTATAGTACAAACGGTCTTTGACATAAACCAAAAAATACTAACAAAAAACCAACCACCTAACAACTCCAAAATTCCCAACCCATTACATATTTATAGGATGCACAAAACCTGCCTCACTCTCACTACTCAACTACTCGACTCATTAATGCATCTAGACACGAAATCCTAACTAAGTTAACCGAATCCTCCCCTGACATAGTCAAAATACCCATATACTTGATTCTCGGTTTCTATGTCGGAGTTGACCCTCCTTCATCGGACCACTTCGCTTTAACCTTTTTCTCACAAAAACTACTTTCCAAGTGTACAAAACTTTACCCATTCCAAAACTATCTAAAACCCTAACCCCCAATATCTCTCTCTCTCTAAACCCCTAATCTCCAATATCTCTCTCTCTCTCTCTAAACCCATAACCCCAAATCTCTCTCTCTCTATCTCTCACCCCTCATCTCTAATCTCTCTCTCTCTATCTCTCTCTCTATCTATCTCTCTCTCTCTCTCCCCTTATAAATATTTCCCTTCCTTTGTCCCTCCCTCCCACTATTTCCCTCTCTTTCCATCCCTCTCTCCATATTTTCCCCACCTTCTCTCACACTCCATANCTCTCTCTCTCTCTCTCTCTCTCTCTCTCTCTCTCTCTCTCTCTCTCTCCCCGCCCCCCCCATCTCTCTCTCTTTCTCACACACACACACACACCCTTCCTCCTCCTTCTAACTCTAACTCTATCTCTCTTTCATGCTATTTTCCTCCCTCCTTTTCTATATCCCTCCATCCCTTTAACATGTTTCCCATATCTCCCTCCCTCCCCCTCACTCTCTCCCCTTGACTCTGTCCCTCCCCTTGACTCTCTCCCTTCCTCAATTTCCCCCCTCCCTCTCTCTAACCTTTGTGATCTCTTTCCATCTCTCTTTCCATCCCTCTAACTCCCTCCCTACCTCACTCTCAATTCCACCCTCACTTCCCCCTTCTCTCTCTCTCTGATTATATTGATCTCTCTCTTACCCCTCCTTATTCCCTCCCTTTCTCTCTATCTCTGCACCCCCCTCTCTTTCCCAATCATTTTCTCTCTCTCAATTCCTAACATCCCCCCTCTATCTCCATCTATCTATCCAAGCCTCAGTCCCTCCCTCTCCTTCCCTCCCTGTTTGTCACCTCCCTTCTTGATCACTACCTCACTCCTACCCTCCCTCCCTATATGTTTCACTTTTCATCTCTCTATAGTCCACTCTCTGTCACCATCCCTTCCTACATCATTCTCTCCCTCTCTCTTTCCCTTTATCCACCACTCTATCCATCTCGTGTGTTCTCTCTCTCTCTCTCTCTCTCTCTCTCTCTCTCTCTCTCTCACACACACACACACACACACAAACGGTTTTGAATCATGAAAAACATATAACTAATGGTATCAAAAATACCTTTTTAATGGTATAAGGAGCATTAAATCCGAGTTCAAAATCAAAATTTATGTCCAAAACACTGATTTTGTTTGTTTGTGTAATAATAGTGCACACGCGTTCTTAAGAGTACGTGCATGCCTTTAATGTGTGTGTTAAATGTGCATGCGTGCTCCTAGCACATGCACACTTTTACTATCTACATGGACACTTAAGTGACAATTTGGTATTTTCCAAATCGTAGCATACACACGGTCTTAGAAGTGTGTGCACGGTTCTAATTTTTAGTGCTCATACACACCTGTTGTAACAATTCTAGGTATAACTTTGTGTGAAAATCTTAATATGAGGAAAATTATTATTCTTTATGCTATAATGATAAAATCTGTTATTCCATACAAACCACAAAAATAGAATCTCTTATTCCATACTAACAACAAAAGACACAATTCCAATATAATCCATGAATAAATGAAATAATTTCCAACATAATTAAGAAGGAAAGTGACAAAATCTCTCATAGTTAGGAAGCATACTAACCACAAAAGACATAAGTCCAATATAATCAATGAAAGAATTTCCATCATAATTAAGAAGAAAAGTGACGAAATCTCTCGTAGTTATGAGGCACTTGTAATTACATATTAAAAAAATTGATAACGTTACATAACTATTAATGTCGACAAATTTGTATACTTTCTTTATGTCCACAAAGTTAGTCATATTTATACATTTTGATAAGGTCACGTTTATATGTGGAAGAATGTATTTAATATTTATTTTTAAAATGTTTTGCTTTTCAAATTCAATAATATTTATTTTAAAAAGGTTTTGTTTTTCAAATTTAATAAGATGTGAAGATATATTTGCAATTTTTTTAAAATAACATAAAATAAAGATGCAACATTTTTGAGTGTTTCTTTCTTCACAAATATATAAAATTGATAATAAAATTAAGCTTTTTGTAAACTCCTTGAAAATAAGTACAAGTTATTTGCCTATTAACTAACTATCACCCTTAAACCGAAGTTAAATGCAAAGTTTTATTAATATTCAATATTGTAACCTGAGTCTTATTTTTATGATTTTTCTCTTACAAACTAATGGTAACGATAAACTCAAAAATTAAACATAAAACATCAACTATGACTTATAAAATCCCAAAATGATATGGGAGAACAATTTTCACATTATGTTATATGGCAATTATATCAATTACATGTTCAATGAAAGGTCCGTAAGTAAGCAATGTGCATGGACTGAAGTGATTCGGATAGATAATTATTTTTTCTATAATTAATGGATTTAGATTCTTTTTAATTTTACAAATTTACATGTACATCGTTGTGGTTATTTAGATTTTCAATATGAATTGTATATATTTTATTAAAGGTATTTTTTTCAATGTTATATATATATATAGAAAAAGTTTATAATCTTTCCTACAATGTAAATTCGGGTTTGGGATAATAGACCGTCGAGGTAGTTAAACATGACGGTGTTTCCAAAATAAACCGAAGCCTGAGATGAGAATTCTGATGAATTCTCAAAAAAACAAAAGTGAGTTTTATTCTGTGTTATAAAATGGGTCTATGGGATATTGACAAAATAGTTATTATATTATAACAATTTTTTTTTTTAAAATACACCAAACAAAACAATAAACCAATATACAAAAGTAACATATTTATTAATGATTATTCACTCGCCAACAAATCTAAATGTGGTCTCTTGAATGAGATTCCTGTATTTGAAATAATAAACAATTCAAGAACTTCACGCTTACACTTAATGATGATACAAGATTGTATTTGAAGTAATAAACACTTAAAAAACTTGACACTTGATGATACAAGATTGGAATTGATTTGAAATTTGTTTTATTATAGTAATGTTTGAAGATTGATGTTTCTCCTCAATGTAATATCAAGAATGTTTTTGACATTTATGAATCTCAAAATGAGATTTATTAAGTATACAAAATGTTGAATTATAAATTTGAAAATTTGATTTAATCGGTAACAAAGGTAGTTAAAATAGAGTGAAACAACCACCACTTACAGATGAAGGACGAGGAGCCATAGTATACTAATCACATCCTTGACTTGTTTGAAAGGCTAGTGTCAATCATGTTGAGGGAATTTAATCAAACTCATGTATTGCCTAGCCAATGAGAGAATTGAGAATCATTCAAATTAGATGATTACATGAAGGAGTATATGAGAATCTTGCGGTGATCAGCCGTTGCTACGTATTGGAGATCTCTTTGGTAAATGTGTTTCATATCAAGCAACGTCTTTGGCAAGTTAATTAGTAATTAGAGAAACATGAAGGTCATCATAGGAAATCATTACAAGGGAGTTCATTTGGTGACAGTTTTTCAGTCACTCACTCTAGCATGAATCCAAGCGTGGTTATTACATTTCAAACTGAGCACAACTTTATTTAATCACCCAACTCCAAAAATAGTAGCTACGCTTTTTCCATAAAATGTTGCTCACATAAGATAAATGGAATCTCCAAAGAAAGAAGGCAAAGGTGTTAATCTAGATCCTTGATACTAGAAACAAGAACTCCAAAGAATTTCCTAGCTACTCTCTTCCCATAAAAAGCTTCTCAAATAAGATAAATGGAATTCCCAATGGAATAAGGAAATGGTATTAATTCAAATCCTTGATACCGGAAACAAGAAACAAGATTGCTAAATGATTTCCTAACTACTCTCTTCCCATAAAAGGATTCTAATATAAATGGCATTCCCAAAGGAAGAAGGCAATGGTGTTAATCCAAACCCTTGATACTGGAAACAAGACTGCCAAAGGATTTCCTAGCTACTGTCTTCCCATAAAATGCTTCATAATAAGATGAATGGAATTCCCAATGGGAGAAGGAAATGGTATTAATCCAAATCCTTGATAGTGGAAGTAAGACTGCTAGAGGATTTCCTAGCTACTCTCTTCTCATAAAAAGCTTCTTAGATAAGATAAATGGCATTCCCAAAGGCATAAAGAAATGGTTTTAATCCAAATCCTTGATAGTGGAAACAAGAATGCCAAAGGATTTCCTAGCTACTCTCTTCCCATAAAAGGCTTCTCAGATAAGATAAATGGCATTCCTAATGGGAGAAGGCAATTGTGTTAATACAAATCCTTGAAAGTGGAAACAAGGTTGTGAAAGTATCTCCTAGCTACTTTCTTCCCATAAAAGGATTCTCAGATAGGATAAATGGCATTCCCAATGGCAAAAGAAAATGATGTTTATCCAAATATTTGAGAGTGGAAACAAGACTTCCAAAGGATCTCGTAGCTACTCTCTTCCCATAAATGGCCCGATAAGATAAATGGCATTCCCAATGGTAGAAGGAAATGGTGTTAATCCAAATCCCTGATAGTGTAAATAGGACTGCCAAAGGATTTCCAAGCTACTCTCTTCCCATAAAAGGATTCTCAGATAAGATAAATGGCATCTCCAAAGGAAGAAGGAAATTGTACTAATCCAAATCCTTATAGTCGAAACAAGATTGCCAAAGGATTTCCAAGTGGAAGTGGGAAATTTCCTTCCTCTTTGATAGCAATTAAAGGTGGAGGTCATGCAGAAGCAACTGGAACGAGGACCTAAATTGACTCCTCCAATTTGTGCTTAGGAACATGAATGCTTCATCTAAATCCAGAAGTTAAATTCTCTTAGCCTATTTTTCTTTCCCTCAAATATCAATCAACTTAATTTGCTGAAGTACTTCAGAAATAGCATTTGATTAGATGACAGTGGCCAACTATTCTTGGGGTAAATTTTTACCCTTGCCCTCTATTTTATATTATTCATAATGTCTAAATATTTGGGGAACTAACCGGATCCATGGTTACGCTCAAATTTGAAACCATTTAAACTAAATAATTGACTAACCTCCCTGTAGATCCAAATGTTTTGATTTAGTGTATCAAAGATTGTGTCCTATCCTTTGAGGGTATAAGGCATGCAAATGCATAAGCTATATGGGGTTACATACTTTCCTAAAGTCACCTGCAACATATCATGCCATTCCTTGCAACATATAACATGGTCATGATCAGCACGACTAGTATGGCTCCCTTTTCTAAGAGGCTCATGTGGACTGCACTCACACACCCATTTCCATTTGAAAACTTAACCACATTACTTATAAAGATAATTACCTCGGCTTTCCACTGGAACATGAGGATTCCAATCAATATGACTCAGTTTTAACTTAAGCCACGAGGGCTGAAAACGTTCAAGCTCAGCTCATAGGATTTTTCCGAGATGAAACTTTGTCAATAAAAGGAAAGGAACCTGCATGACCATAACATTATCTTAAATCACCTAGTTTTGGTTCACTTATATGGTGTAGACAAGCAGACTTGCAGGCTTACCGACATTGGCATGGACATGTCTTCAGGCCTAGAATTTCAGATTTACTCTCCCTGTCAACCAGAAATTTGATGACGGTCTTGAATTTTTTATGCCTGTGGTTTTAAGTTTTATTCAAATTCATGACTGTCAAAATTGTTTACATTTTTATTTGATATTTTGGCTTAATTTGATTATATAATTTTTCTCTATTAAAACATACATACATCGATGAAGATCACAATGATTGGTCCAAGAATTTTTTGTGGGTTGGAATCTGAACAATCTTCTCTAAGTCACAGTCAGAAATGAACACTCTGTACTACTCCAATCGAGAAATAAACATCCATTCTCTAGCTTCAAACGGATATATACAGGTGTTCCTTTACTGTGAGGAAAAATCCCAAAAATCCTCGAATATGATGTTGTTAAACTATCATATATCTCCAGAAAATTTCTCATTCCATATGTAGATATTTAATTTTAGTGGGATTTTGTGATCCATTTTGTTGGTGATTTGAATAAGCCACGATGTGTCTATTACATTTTCCCAGCTATTGGTGTTCTCTCTAAAAACACTCGAGTTCAACGGCTACTCTTATCAACGACATACTCTTATCAACAACTGTAGCTAATTTACAATTCTTTCTATAGGAAAAGTAAAAGCAAAGAGCTTCTATGAAACTTATAAAGTCAGCCAATTTGATTGAAAAACTAAGAAGACATTTGTAGATTATATGCTCTACCTGGAGGATCACACTATAAGGAGGAACTTTATCAGGCACAAGAAATTGGAAAGCATTAACAAAGGCCCACTACTTGTTGACGCTATCATCTTCATTTAGATGGTTCCACGCACAATTGAAAACTTTTATTCTATTATTCACAATCTCAAGCTCATTCAGAAGGCACTTCAGCAAAAGTGTTGATAGCTGCAAAAGCTCTATCCTTAATGTCTCATCGTACACTTCGCTTACCTGGAGTGTTAAATAATTTGACATAAAAGTTTCTCCGAAGGATTAAAAAAAAGCTTAATCAAAACATCACAGCGAAACAAAATTGCTACTTTTATGTTCGATATCAATCTTAACAATAGTGAGAAATGAAATTGCCAAACATACAGTTGGAGTGCCAAAAACAAGGAAAAGAGTTTCAAAACAAATAACTTGAAGACATTAATTCGCTGTGAAGAGACTCTTGGAATCCACTGAATAGGAAGATGAGTCCATATCTCCTCCTACTCCTTGGCAAAATCACAAGACAAACCACAAATGTATGAGAAACAATCAATATAAGTAAACTAGCAAAAAAAATCAATTGTTCCAAGAGAATTTGAATTGTAAAAGGTTGATGTTTGGCTTTCGCCATATAAGGAAGGAAATTGTTGTTTCCATGGTCGCTGAGAGAATTCCTAGATACGAATAGCGCAGGGACATAACTTTGTTTCTGAGATTGTACTTGTGTAACAATCATCATATAGATCATTAACAAGACGACAAGCTGCGTCATCCCTGCGACCTTCATCCTTACAACTTTCCATGGTGTTCTTCTCTATTCTTTTAAATTGGTTGTCCTCTGAAAATGCACACCAACTCTCTCGTCTGGTTCTCTTAACCATCTAAGCATTCATAATACATGAACATTCGGACTACATGTTGGTCTGGTTCTCTTAACCATCTAAGCATTCATAATACATGAACATTCGGAGTACATGTGGGTGATCATTCCCATCTCTCTCACAACCCTTCTGGTTGAGCAAAAGCTTCATATAAAATGCAAAACCCGAAATCCTTTTGCCTCCTCAAAAATCAGCTTTAGTTTTTTGATAACCCATCTAGTTGAGCAAAAGCTTCATGCAAAATGCAAAACCTCAAATCATTTTGCCTCCCTAAAAAACAGCTTTAGTTCTTTTTATAAGAAAATAGCAACCTCAGAAATAGTTTTCAACCTAATTTTGTCTTAAAAATCATCTTAGCTGTCATAAAATATTTAGAAAGAAATATTTAAGACAGTATATTAATTTCCTCTTTAAAATTTTTCTTAAAAACCGTCTCAACATATTTAAGACAATATGTTAATATTGTCTTTAAAATTTGTCTTAAACAACCTCATATTGTAATAGTGATCAAAACGATCTCATAAATACACCAAAACAAAAAGGAAAGATGCACAACTAAAAACCTTCCTGAAAGTCTACAACAAACGACTCCCCAAATTGAAGATGAAATTAGATTAAATCCAGTAAGTCAGTGGATGCTATATTCACCAATCATAAGCTCAAACACATTATTTATCCATAGAACTAATTATTCATAAAGGTTTATGTTCCAATACACTCACTTAGATGCACTATTTCAAACTTAGCATTCACATAAATACAAAAAAAAAATTCCTTTGAACTATACCCTAATTGAAAACTAAGTTTACTTGTTGAATCCTTTGCCAAGAAACACCAGCAGATATTATTTTTCTATGTCATTACGTTCGTGTTTCACGAGGTCACACTCTTTTTCTTTCTATGGAGATTCTAGTGATCTCTCCTTCTTCTATAGATAGTTAACGATACGAAAAAGAAATTAAGTGATACTGGGTACATAAATTGAGAGTCACTGGAAGATCTGACTGAGCTCAACCCTAGAGAAAAAAAAATATTATAATGAATAGTATGAGGTAACTAGCTAGGGAGGTTAGAGGTTTCTTGGATATGTATTCAACTAAAAACACGAAAAATATATTTGATCCAACAGAGTTACATGTTTAGTAAGTAACGGGTAAATTCATTTGGATTTACAAGGTATAGAAAATCATTATTTTTTTTACAAAGAAGTAATATGGCAAATGTGTCATTCAAACATAAATCATTTATTTTATTTGGAATCAGGATAAAAGTCTGTTGTTGTTTAATGTTTCCGTTTGCCTACAGCTTTATCATCATCTTTATTAAATTCTCCAGCTTTATTATCATCTTTATTAAATTCTCCATTGATAATCAAAATCTCCAAAATCAAATTCTGTGAATAGTGATAATGAAATAACTCGAACTCCAAATGCTTTTAGCAGTTAGATTAGTTATTTGTCCTGGAATATGTATAAGTGGGCTTGAAATGCTTACCTCAATAGCTTATGTTGGGTATATTTTTAGAACAAGAGAGTGGTATGAACATATTTTTTTGAGTTATTTGTCCTGGAATATGTATAAGTGGGCTTGAAATGCTTACCTCAATAGCTTATGTTGGGTATATTTTTAGAACAAGAGAGTGGTATGAACTTATTTTTAGAGCAAAATAGTGGCAAGTTAACGTTATTATTTGCGTGTGATTGGGTACATAGGCAAGCTCTATTATGGATCTTCAAACCATAAAACATGATAAAAGCAAACATATGCATAACTAGACACAAAA
The DNA here is from genome assembly GCA_001517045.1 of Pseudotsuga menziesii. Classification (NCBI taxonomy): domain Eukaryota; kingdom Viridiplantae; phylum Streptophyta; class Pinopsida; order Pinales; family Pinaceae; genus Pseudotsuga; species Pseudotsuga menziesii. The sequence goes on along the minus strand of LPNX010325119.1, from coordinate 34,955 downwards.
TCTATTCTTGAGAAAACTTCGAAGCCCCTTAGTCATTTCATTAATAATCCAGGAGATCTAGTTTAATTCTTTTCACTTGTTATGAGGATCTTATCATTAAACTCTCCCATATTGTCATTAACTCCCCCATAAAACTCTTGTTTGTTGCCAGTAAATTACTGATGACAGTAGCACAACGCCAACACCTAAGAAAGGATTACCTATGCTGACATCATTTAGTCTAACTCCCGAGAGGCCAGTGTCATCTTCAATGCTGCGCAGATAGATATGGTGGGAAGGAATTACCCTGCAACACCTAATGTCTCAAAATAAGAACGCTGCCATGGCCGATATAGCATAGATCGCCAAAATATTTCGTGATGTAAGCAGTAGGTTCAGAGAGCCGAAGCATGTTTAAAAAAAAAAAAAAAATGGATTCGAAATCTGTTATTTCTAACGCTAAGTTGGTGTCTTAGATCTCATAATTTAATAGAGTATAGTGGTTTGAAATAGAAAGTCTTATCATTCACTTGTAATTTGAAGGATCTCATAATATAAATTCTGGTTTGATGTCATTGTAATTATACTTTGCTAAAATGTTTTATCTCTGCAACTGAGCTACGACATCAGTATTTTCTAAGCCATGATATATATTATGCCCTATGGCTGACCTAACCCATTGTTGCTAGACGTGTTTTCGGTTGATATCATAAATTAGCATCTGGTTGGAAAAAAATAAATTCTTTGCTTCACATTATGAGTTTTAACTTTTCAGTAGAAGTGGAAGTGGAAGGATATATATAATGAGAGCACATAATTATTTGTTTCTCAACCAGTTGAGTTAGTTATGATAATTGTTGAACTTAATTCTCCTTTCACTCTTTTTATGCAATAATATTGGCTATGTTTTGCCTTTTTTTACACACTATATACTCTATAATAATTAGTAAAGGGCGCCAACAAGAAGCTATTACTCAAATATGATGCAATGAGAACGCGGGAGCATAAAAAAACGCACGCACCCTTGGACGCGGGCACACGCTCATGCTTCAACAGTGACGAACCTCTACGTTGGATTGTGAGCATGGACAATAAGAGCATGCACGCACCCTTAATGATGCAATCGCCTATTAGTGCATGCACGGGTATGTGGAGGTGCGTGCATCCCTGTGTTTAAAAAAAAAATAGTGAAGAGTTTTGTTTTGTTCACAACACACCAAGGAGGCGAACTTATGACCCTCAAGAAGGCAAAGACGACACCCAAGGAGCCCAAAGAAAGTGTCTAAGATGCCTAAAATGACACCCACCGCGTTGGAGTAAGGTAGATGGAGTAGGAATGTCATTTTTTTTGTTTATTTTAATGTTTTTTATTGTTTTTCAAATAAAATACAAAATTAAAAAAAATTGCAAATAAATTGAAATTGGTAAAATTTGATATTTTATATACAAATTACCTAAACATAATGACAAATACCAATGAAACATCCCAAGAAAGGAGTGAAAGAAAACCAACCAAAGGACCCAAACCCCGAATTAAACGAAGAAAACAACGAAGATGAATTACACAGGGATTTAAACCAATTAAAAATATTGAGTGATGAACTCAAGAACACGAGGGAACCATCTGCGTTTCCCTCGCCACATCACTACGAAACATAATAGATTCTATCAACATTTCCCACACTGAGATAACCAATTTGAGCCAATATAGGGATCGAATGAGAGAACATTATAGCACTCGTATCTCCAAAGAGGATATAAAAAACTTGAATATCACAAAATCTCAACCGTGGAGCAAATTTATAGATCCGAGAACAGGACAACCTCTAGATGTGAGGAAGATGCGAGTTTGCATGGATTGGTGTAATTACCAGCCATGGAGAGAAAACTGGAGGAAGAGTTGGTTCATAGTTTTTCACAAGCCTCCATGCAGTAATGTTGAGGTCCCATAGTATTTTCTCAGGAAAATGTGGGCTGAGTTTGTGTTAGGGTTCCATGTGAACTACCTCGACATCACTGAGTTCCATGGCGTCAGTTTTAGCTCAGCCCAAGATCGACCTCATGCCCACTGGAACCCACTTAGAGGACCTCTTGCACCTAGGGGAGAGCCAAACCCACTTCCTCAACCCCTTGGGTTAGGTAATGGACTAGATGAGATCCATGAATATGTTATACGTGCCATATGACACGTTCTCAGGAATACCACATTTGTGGCTATGTCCTTGCAGAGCGAGTAGGACCACCCCGAGAGACACACTTCTGCATGGTCTACTCATGGTGGGCGAGGGAGATCAGTTATAGGTGGTAGCCATGATGATCCATCCAGATCGACGAGACCAGTGCCACATCGTTGTTCTCATTGTGGGAATATATGCCATGTTCCCACGTAAAAGCATGCCACAGAGAGCTACCTACACCAGGTTAGTTATTGTTTTATTTAATGTTCAAGTATTGATTATACGTTATGCAATCTCATAATTTCTAATAAATTTAGCTTAGAATAAGATGTTGATGATTTGATTTGCTTTAATGTATAGCTATTCATTGTTGAGTCTCCAACACCCGGGTGGGAGGACGATGGTTCCTTCAACCTAGATGGAGCTATGGTAGCTGCACAGGACATCGCGACACCATACACACATGTATTTTTTTTCGGTAATTAAATTTAATGTTAGTAGTTAATCTTGTCATCCAATGTAGTTAATATTTAGTAATTGAATCTAAATGTTTTTGTGCAAATGAACAGGTGTCTACAGGACTGAGTGACCAGCCATTCCCGTTGGGGATCAACAAGTTCCCTCATGACCATGTATTTTGTAATAAAGTATAAATTTAATTTTTCATTTTAATGGCTTAGATTTGTATAGTTATATTTTTTATGTACTAATATACGAGGCCGGGAATATGTATGGAGGTTCGAGTACATAGGCACGTTTGTCATTATCTCTCCATCGACTGTCTTTTTTCCCACTATATATACCAGATGTAGTCCCTGGAATACATGTCCCTTTCCCTGCATCGCTCCCCACTCCGTTCCATCCGTCCCTTTACTTCCATCCACCATCACACTTCCACCCAGTGCCCCTTTCTTCATCACAACCTTCACTCACTCCTCCTCGCCCCACCCATCCACCTCCTCCCTTGCAATTTCCCATGTTTCCACCCTCTCTCCTCTGACCACGATACCTCATCCATTCACATTCACCCATCCCTCCACTCCATCCCAGACCTCATCCCCCTCCCAAATATCCCCCCACCACCCTCGTTTCCTCTTCCAGTGTGGCCCATTCCATTCTACAACCAATTGGGGTTTATCGTTGTACATCACCACTTCGCCCACTCTAGTCCACACCCTCTCCAAACATTCCCCCTAATTTTGTATCCAACGTCAATGTGGTTGCATCCTCTGCTATGCCATCTACCCTAGAATCATAGTAGGTTGTCCAGCCCACTACTCCGCCTTCCACCCTTGAGGACTAGCCTATTGCTCCACCTACCATCCCCTAGGACCAGCTTGTTGTGTTCACGGTGAGATTGATTAGTTTATGAAAATATCATGTAATATTAATGAAAATTAACATAGGTAGTAAATTGTATGAGTTATATTACTGTTTAAATGTTGTAGGGTGGTGTTGCCGAGAGATTTGGATCATGAAGGAGGGTGGCCCGCTCACCACTTACAGTCTCATTTGAGGTGATTTATTTAAGATTTGAAAACGTAATTTTTATTTTTAAATTGTGTTTTATACTTGTATAATTTCCTGTAGGAGTTGACATTTGATTGTTGTCGTTCCAAATCCCAAGGGGAGGTGGTTGAAGTGACCAAAAGAACCGAGCTTCCTCTAGCTCGAAGAAGAGGAAGATTGATTTTGGACGTGCACTTGGGAGCTTCAAGGGTGGGAAGGAGGATTAAGAGACCCTCCTATGTACACTAGCCATGATGTGGCATTTTGGCACGAGTTTCCATATTTCATATAGGGCACGAGTTGCCATATTTTGTATATGGCACGAGTTGCCATTGTATAGACATTGAGAACGATGTTCCATTTTTCACTACTACTATGTATGATTGGAAATTTGTGTATATTAATATATCATTTTGCACTTCTCTATATTACTTTGCCTTTTATTATAGATTTGCATACATTATGTCAAATGCACTAGTAGTTTATAGTTGATGCGCTTACAATACTTATTGTTGATGAAGAAATTAAGTCTGTATGTTCACAATAAAATGCATTAAAAATTTAACAATGTAGGTTAGTTAATAAAAAAATACACAACTGCATAAACATGTACAATAACAATGATAATTTTAAATACCAAATACGTGATCTTGTAAATCATAGTGCAAATAATTTTTCAATCTAGCAAATTTTTCCATGAAGTATTCTTCTTGCTACCAAATAATTTTATCGAGATCTTTTTCTAGTTTTTCAAGCCCCCCTTCACCCCTCAGCCCTTCCATTTGTTGTCTTGGCTTGTCATACCTAGCTTCAACCTTGTTATTGCAGACCTAAACCCTAAGGACCTATACCTAAGGGTTAACATGCATAACCTAGGGTTTAGAATCAATGAGGAAACCCTAACCTGAACGGTGTTTTGGGGTTAGCATGCATGACTTAGGGTTTAGAATCAATGATGAAATCCTAAACCTAGGAGGGAAACCCTAACACCAAGCCTACCTAACCATCTCTTGTGGCCTCTTATAAATTACCCTTTTGTTTGTATATGAGCATGCCTAGGATTGTAGTCACATGTCACATATTCTTTATAGACTAATCAAATGAAATAATTCAAAGCTTAGGCATGGATTAATTCACATAAGATAGGGTTAGAGATTCATGAGCACTCTTTTTATAAGCTATAGTGAAATAATTAAAACATATCTCATCTTCCACAACTCATACATTAAAAACTCATTAGAGAAAGAGGGTCTATGATAGGCTTACGCTTATAGTTTATACGAATAAATTAACATGCAATAAATGAAGGAATGAAGGAAAGGATGGGAAATGAATGCATAGAGAGTATCAACTCTAGGTTTAGACCATAGTTGCCATGCAATAATCATAGTAAAAAGAAGCTAAAAAATTATTACATGTGTTTTGGACTTACCTTGTCCATATCAATAGAACTTCTACTCCATTTTCTAACCTTTACTAACCATAGGACTGTCTATAAAACTAGACTGTAATACTACCTATTAGGAAGCCATAAGACACACCTAAACCATTCTATTCTACCATAACCCTTGCTAAAACTCTTTCCATAGACTCCTGCCTTTCCCTCTCTCTAAAGCAAGGCTTATTTCTTTCATTTCCACACTACTTAGACCCCCACGACTCTCCCTATATCTCTAACTATAATTTCCATTTTGGACATCCCTAGAACTCAATAAACTCATCCTAAGCTACCCTAAATTCTCCCTTAGCCATAGCCCTAACCTCCTAGCATGCTAAGACCCTAACGCAAGGCTAACTTCTCACTGTTTTGTCCTTTAAATTCCTCTTGGCTTGCCTAATTCTTGACTGTAATATCCTATTTAGGGCAGCCCTAATAGGCCTTCTTACCCACCTATCCTAGCCTAAGGTCACTTCTTTTCCTTCCTATATTACCCACTCACTAACACCTCACCTCAATTTTTTCCAAAACCCGATTTAAAGTGGCACAAAGACACCCTAAAGGGACTGTATCTAAACAACCATTCCCATCCATACTTAAACAAATATGAAAGTGGTATATAAACATCGATATAGGACTAGAAATATAGGACTGTCATAATGCTAAATGCTTGGCTGTAAATAATTTTGTTTTGAGAGTACCTTTCACTAATTGAAAGTTCCATTTCAACTCTTGTTTATCATTAGTACTTGCATTTGGGATTGTACATTCATTTTGGCAAGCTGGAAATTATTGTTTTGGACTGTCATAATCATTTTGACTTGGCTATAAATCATTCTTAGTTTCACAGTCATATTCTTCATGAAAATTGGATTGATTGCGGTCTATGTCAATGTATGTCGGTTGCAAAAGAGGTTGAATTTGTATGATATGGTGATAATGTCCCATCAACACCACTAACATGCTTCAACCGCATCCACAATTGAAAGGAAAATTACATCCAATGTAGTTCATGAAACCCTAGCTATGTTGTAGTTAATGTATATATCTTCTAGTATATGGTTCTACTAGTTTCTAGTTAAGTGAGACTAACAAATATAATGATATAAATCTAATGAGTTCATAAACCCCACTTTGTAGTTATATGTCTTAATATGTGAACCCTAGCTTTTAAGTTTGTGGTTTCTAGTTCAAGAAACCATAGCTTTGTTGACATTTGTTCTTATAGATTAGGTATATGGTCTAGGTATTTGTAATCCTTGATTTTTAGGTTTGTGGTTTGTAGTTCGTGAAACCCAATTTTTTTTTCTATTTGTGCATGTAGCTTAGGTAGGTGGTTTAAGTATTTTTACATAAGTGAGACTAGCAGAGCACATGATCTCTATATATGTGAATTTCTACTTTATAAAACCCTAGTTTGTAGTTATATGTGTAAATTTATAAACCCTAGTTTTTAGGTTTATGGTTTGTAATTCATGAAACCCTAGTTTTTTTGCTATTTTCTCTTGTAGCTTAGGTATATGGTCTAAGTGGTTCTACATAAGAGAAACTAAAATAACATAGAATAAAAAAGCATGTGTGAGGAAGGTGGAAAGAGAAACTAAGAACATGACTGCAATATCACCAAAGACGTTAGCTCTTTTCTTTGTATCTTCTATAGGGTTGGAACCCTATTTCTACATCCTTTGCCTTCACAACAAGAGCTATGGATTCTGCAAGACAACCATCAATTCCTCTGGTATTATATCTCCTTCTCCAAGGTTTACTTACATATATAAACCCTAGTGTCCTCATGCATATCCAAGTTTCCTTTTGTAATGCATTCCTCCTCTAGTTTTGTACCACATATTCTTGTTCCCAATGCTCCTCGACATATGTGTTATAGGTTGTTACAATGCTCTAACTCTTATCCTCAATATGTGTGCCAAAATGGTTACTATACTCATTTGCTTCACCTCAACATGTGTGTGAAGGTGGTAACTATGGTCCAATATTTCACTTATCTTCATCCTGATATCAGAAGGAAACCCAACAAAATAAACCCTAGTTCAAGTGTACGTTAACACCATAAAGATACATCCCTTAGGGAACTATTTCCAAGCATATAACATATCCAAAATCTCTTATTACAACAAATTACAACATCAATAAATCTACTTTTTTTATTTTCAATATATATGTTAAAAAAATTATTTTCAATATATGTGTTAAATCACTTAACAAATTCAACCCAAGGTTTTTCCAAATTAGAATTCATAACCAATGCTAGAATATACCCGATCATGAAGATAATATAAGTTGAAACTCAAATCTGCAAGTACACAATATTTGGACAACAAGAACAATTCATATATCACCAAAAATTTCGTGGTTGAAAATATGGTCAAACATTTTATGGTTAAAAATTCAAGAATTAGTAAGATTCACCAAGGATTCTATAGCTTAAGTATTTATGATCCTTAAAATTTCCATGCTTAGGCTTAAACAAGTGGAAACTGAGCAAAGACCTATTTTACAAAATTGATGCACAATGAACTCACTAGGCCATGCAAACGCGGTGGAGAGGGCCCAATAGAGGTAATGGCATGCCATGAGACCAACGGAGTCAACTTCTCGTCGATTCAACCTCTGGTTTCCGAGTTATGTCGAGTTGAAAGTTGCATGAAAATGTCGTTCAGAGACACTTGGTGACTCTCGGTCCGAGAGAGAAAAATTAAACAGAGGAGCAAGATTGCACGCCATTGGATCCTACAAGAGTGTATGGCTAATGACGATATGGGAACACTACCAAGACTGGCACGATGGAGGGTTTTGCAGAGTTGACCCACCAATTTGAGAGTTACGTTGAAGGAAACTAAGCAAAACCCTAGTTTATGAAACCGATGTACAATGAAATCACTAGGCCATGAAAATGTGGTGGAAAGGGCCCACTAAATGTAATGACATTCAAGAATACCAACATATTCAACAACTCATCAATCCAACCTCCGGTTGTCAAGTTACGTCGAGTTAAAAGTCGCATGAAAATGTTGTTCAGGGACACTTGGTGGCTCTCGGTCCGAAAGCGAAAAACCTAAAAGGGGAGAAAGATTGCATTCCTTTGGCTCTAATAAGTGTGTATGGAAAATGTTGATATGGGAACACTACCAAGAGTGGCAGGCTGGAGGTTTTTGTAGAGTTGACCCACCAATTCAAGAGTTGCATTGAAGGAAACTAAGCAAAACCCTATTTTAAAAAAATGATGCACAATGAACTCACTTGGACATGCAAACGTGGTGGAGAGGGCCCACCAAAGGTAATGGCATGCCAGGAAACCAACAGAATCAATGTCTTGTCGATCTGACCTCCGATTGTCGAGTTATGTTGAGTTGAAAGTCGCATGAAAATGTCGTTCAAGGACACTTGGTGACTCTCGGTCCGGGAGTGAAAAACCAAACGAAGGAGAAAGATTGCATGTCATTGGATTTTACAAGTGTGTATGGCCAATTCCTATATGGGAACACTACCAAGGCCGGCACAATGGAGGTTTTTGTACAGTCAGCACACCAATTTGAGAGTTGCATTAAAGGAAACTAACCAAAACCATAGTTTACAAAACCGATGCACAATGAAATCACTGGGCCATGAAAATGTGGTGCAGAGGGCCCACCAGAGGTAATGGAATTCCAGGATACCAACGAAGTCGATGGATCATCGATCCGACCTCCAGTTCCTAAGTTATGCCAAGTTGAAAATTGCATGAAAATGTCGTTCAGGGACACTTGGTGACTCTTGGTCCAGGAGCGAAAAACCAAATGGAACAAGAAAATTACATCCCGTTGGCTCCGACAAGTGTGTATTACCAATGCTGATATGGGAACACTACCAATACTATCATGGTGGAGGGTTTTGCAAAGTTGACCCACAAATGCGAGAGTTGCAGGCCTGCTACAACTTACCATAGAAAGTTGACCAGGGATCCGATGGAAAAATAGTCAGTTCCATTGGGATTGTGGCATGGGATTATGGCCACGATGGCCTCCCACCCAAATTTGCACAGCTCAAGCATGCTTTCAGGACATATTTTGCAAATTAGGGTTTCTCTCCAGTGGGGTCCATGCGACCCTCACAACAGTGAACCATCCGTGCAAAGCCATGTGTTGGGTGGCAAGGGGTAGAGTTCCCATTGAGGCCATGCCCAAATACACTGTATTTGCATACGAATTTGGAAATCACCTCCTGGTTTGGGTTTTGGACCTTGACCTTGAATTGGCCCAGGAATTCTTGAATGGATTTTGCAGGCTTACTGCAACTCGCCATAGAACTTTGATCAGGAATTTGATGGACAAACCATTGGTTCCATTGGGATCATGGCATAATATTGTGGTCAGGGTGGCCTCCCACATGACTCCGCACGACCCAAGCATGCCTCCAGGCCATATTTTTCAAAATAGGGTTTCGCTCCGGTAGGGTCCATGCAACACTGGCAACGGTGCATCGACCCTGGAAAACCCTCTTTCGGATAGCTGAGGGTAGTGTTCCCATGGATTCCATGCCCAAAAAAACATGAAGGTGCAAATGGATTTGGAAATCGCTGCTTGGTTTGGTTTTTGGACCCCGACCTTGAATTGGCCCACGAATCCCTAAATGGATTTTGCAAGCCTCCTGCAACTGGTCATATAAAGTTGATCGGGGAAGAATTGGATGAACTATGTGTTTCGTTGGGATCATGGCACAAAATTATGGACAAGGTGGCCTCCCTGCCCAACTCCACATAGCCCAGGAATGCCTCCAAGATAGATTATGCAAACTAGGGTTTCACTCTAGTGGGGTCCATGCAACCGTGGAACAATGCACCGGCCCACGGGATGTACCATGGTTTACATTTCTCAAAGGACCTTTGGCCCATGTTCAATTGTGTGTGCTCATTCCTAAACCTCTTATATTTAGTCTATGTTCTGTCAAGTGTTTGACATGGGGTTCATTTTCAGTAGAACCTTTTCTCAGCTTTAGCAAATCTCTTTGGTTAGATGAAGGTCTGGTTTGATAATTCCATAACATTTCTACTAAGTCCTTAAAAACATCAACTAGATTCATATCTCGACGAGGCAACTTTCCGACCAAATCCCAACAATATTTTTCACCTGGATTCTGAAGATTTTCTCTTATAATAGAGTACTTCTTAATAAAGTTTCTATTTAATTTAAGTATGTGAGAAGTGTGTGAAATGAGGTGAAGTTGTCGTGTGGACTTGCTTACAAGTGATTCTGATAACACATGGTGAGCCGCACAAATATATTTAGTACGGGACATATTCCCAATCACATTAAAAGTAGATTGGATATTTTTAACACTATGATTGTTAGCCTCTGAACTTCTAACCATCTTTATGCCTAAAATTATCCTAACAACAACTAAACAATTTGACTTTAACAAACATAGTAACAATTGACATTTACCTGAATCACCTTTGGATTTAAAATATTCCTTCATTAATTTGCTACATTACCAATCGATAGTGCATTTGGGAAACTTACCTTGAAGTCCTAACAGACAACTTTCATCCATGTGGATACATCTAGGAGTCCTTTTTCCTGCACTAGACAGTCAAGGTATGGAAGGTGGACATGAGATACAAATCCTAGGACTTCTTTGTTGTGGTTCTTCATTCACATGTTGGTCCATATTGGGAGTGTGCTCGACATTGTTGTGGTCTTCCTGGAGAGATTGCAAATTAATCATTGCTCCTAGGTCCAACACTTGATACTCGATGTCTCTCAATATACCTATGTCTTCAAGAGCTTCAACATGGCACGTTGATGGATTTTTGGTTGGAGAGTGTGTTGATGTTGGAATTTGAGTTGGGTCCATTGGACGCAACTGCTTCACCCGAGGTTCTGAAGTATAGGTTGTTATGTCATCAAATCTGTTAGCATAGGTCGCAGTATCAGTGGAAATGTTTGGACCATGTCTCACTCTCTCCATTCCCAACCTGGCCTTTTCTCTTACCTCATTTTTCTTTTCAATGGGCATATTCTTTCTAGTTTTTTTTACTTTGTTACGTGAGTTTCCCATCGCCAAAAGTTTCTTTATCAAAACTATGAAGTCTACCCCTGCATAAGAAGCAACAAATAAGGTATTATTTCCATTATAAAAGAAACATGATGCATTCCAACATAATTAACTAAACTACATATATTTTAGTATGGTAGTTATTGGCATTGATACATAAACACTGATTAAACGTTTCTCTTTATGTTCAAACTAAATTTTCATTTCTATAGTCTATTTTAGTCAAGTAAAGAGAGTCAATTTTGTAGGTATTACAACTATAGGATTATGACTTTCTTCATGTTAAAAAAGTATTGGAAGTCACAAGAAGATGAGTGAAATATTCTTCATTTCCAACACCTTCAGACGAAATTACATTACAATAAATATGTCACATTAGTTGTGAGGGAAGACACAAGTTGGTGTTTGGATGTATTTGGAATAAATTGAATATATTACACTCATTAAGTTACAAGTTAACTAAAAATAACAAATTGACTAATTACACAATGAGGAGGTCGCGCATCCCCCGAAAAAAGGAGAAATCATTGAGGTAGAGGCATTCCTATCAAGCTCAAAGGCATGTTATGATAAATCTAGCATGAAGAGGAGAGCATGGACAAGTTGGTTAACTATTCAATATGGACCCTCTCCCATGATTGCTTCCAAGGTTTTTACACAAATTGAAGAGTCCCAATAGAGAACCTAATCTATGTCATCCTTGTGGGAAATCAAAATATATTCATGTGCAAATGATTATTAGTCTACATTGCATACTTTATCTTGTATAGAGAATATGGAAAACTTGGTGAACTATTCAATATGGACCCTCTCCCATGATTGCTTCAAAGGTTTTTTTTTAAATGGAATAGTCTCAAGAGATAACTTCATCTATGCCATCATTGTACGAAATCAAAATATATTCATGTGTAAATGTAAATTAGTTAACATTGCATACTTCATCTTGTATGGAGAATATGAGACTTGTTCAGATGTGAAGTTGGGATTTATTCTTGTGAAATTAATTGTTGTCTATGAGAGAGATATTGTTGTAGGCATATGATAAAACATAAATCAATGAAATGATCTAAAATCTTGTGAATGAAAAAAATTATTTACAATTCACCATACCTATTCAAAATGATCTCTTCTTGTAATGAAAACTTGTATTTTGAATGTATCTAATAACTTCTAGGACCACTGAATATGTTTGTTAGATTCAAAGAGTGATATTCTATCCAATAGATCAAAGAGTGTCCAATTGATGATTGAGTGTGAGCCATATCGCAAAGTTCAAAAGAATAAAAAGTGTGAATAGTTGTAGAAAACCTGTTAAAATTGGTACCAACCTCAGGAATCCAGATCTCTTTTTTTAAAACTAGTAACAGGTGCCTGCAGGAATATTTATGAGCATGCACACGTGTATAAGAGCGTGCACACATACTAACACGTACGCACAAATAGGCGCGTGCGCGCTTATTCCTAACATTTACAGCAATTACTCACTAACATTTATCTCATTTAATGAGTGACGTTCTTCAACAATGTCCTTGTATTCACACATGCACGAGTATTTTTACAATATAGTCTTACAAACTACTTTCTTCTTAGGCCCATGGGTGCCATTATGAGGTCTTAGTATCCTTACCTATGGCTGGTGGAGGGTAAGGGAGGCCTCCAATAATGACCAACGTCACCATCATAATCATCATCATAGTCATCATCATTGTAATCATCATCATAGTCATCATCATTGTAATCATCATCATAGTCATCATCATCATCATCATAGTCATCATCCTCATCATCATCATTGTCATCATCCTTGAATCAAACATGGAATGGTTTCTTGCTATATATAAATAACAGGATAGATAAATATCTATTAATAAGTCGTCAATCATGTACTGAGAAAAATGCAGACAGTTCTTGTGCGAGTTGACATGTCAAAATCCTGTATGCGAGTTCCATGAGTAATTGAAATTGATAGCTACTATCAAGAAAGAAGAAAGCATCGGGCTCTATGGACTCTACAAAAGCCTTGATCTTTCAAATTTTATAAATGTGATGTTAGAGGGGCCATGTTGTATGGAGTGTCAAATGGCTTACTATAAATACTGATTACTAAATCTTGAAAATGGGTGAAATCTCATTACTAAATCTTGAAAACCGTTGAAATCTTTAATACACATATAAAAACTCATTACACTGATGGCCACACATTTGTTTCAATATTTCTGGTACCACATGATCTTTTCTATTCTATGGATCGTACATTTGCAGATATCGATGAACAACCGTCACATGAAAAGCAACTCATGAGTCACAGCCACTATAGTATTGGAATTTTAATCACCTAGATTACTTTTAAAACACCCTTATTCAATTATTTATATAATAGATTTACTATCTTCAAGAATAAAAGCTCAACTAATCAACCTCTTACCCCCTAGGACATCATAAAAGACTAAAGAGACCACAAGATGAATTGAGATGACATATCCCATAAGGAACACAAGGGATAACTAATTCAAGATGAAGTATACTTTCCATTATATCAGAAAAAGTGCCAAAAATGCATTCTAAAAGGAGGCTGAGCTCCTACACTAAGTTGAGGATCAGCTTTTTGCGTTAAGCTCAGGATCATCTTTCATCATAATCATCGTCATCATAGTCATCCTCATCATCATCATCATAGTCATCATCCTCCTCATCATCATTTTCATCATTGTCATCATCCTCATCATCATCATCATTGTTCCTCATCATCGACGTCATCACCATCATTGTTGTTCATCATCATCATCATCATCATCATCATCATCATCATCATCATAGTCATCATCCTCATCCTCATCATCCTCATCCTCGTCCTTATCATCATAATTAGAGTCATCACGGATTGTTCAACGTCATCGTCATTCCATTGTAATCATCCTCATCATCATAGTCATGGTCATCATCATAATTTCATTGAAAATGCTTGAAAATAAAATCAAAGCAAATATTCAACTAAACCTATCATGATCGTCATCATTGTTCCTCAGCATCATCATTATGATCATCACCATCATTGTTAATCACCATTATCATCGTCGTCATCATCATCATCATCATCATAGTCGTCATCCTCATCATCATCATTGTCATCATCAGGGAATTTTTTAAGGATTCTAATATTATACTTAAGTATAGTATTCTAGGCGATTGTTTTGGATTGAAAAAACATGTTTATAGATAGGTAGGAGAATATTAAATATGAAACATCAAAATTAACACTAAAATGTATAAATATTGGCCACTATTATGACAAAAAACCATATTTTATGTAAATATAGGCAATATTAGACACCAAATAACGAATTTATTTTTTGAGAAAGACCCAAAAAATACACAATTGGTGAAATTTCGCCACTAAAAATTACCCTTGTCATCATCCTCCTACTCATCATCATCATTGTTCATCATCATCATCATCATGGTCATCATCATAATTCCATTGAAAATGCTTGAAAATAAAATCAAAGCAAAGTTTTGACTAAACCTATCATCATCATCATCATCATTGTTCCTCATCATCGTCGCCATCATCACCATCATCATCATCATCATCACCATCGTCGTCATCATCATTATCATCATCCTCATCCTCATCCTCATCCTCATAGTCGTCATCCTCATCATCATCATTGTCATCATACTCATCATCATCATCACCATAATTGTTCATGATCATCGTCATCGTCGTCATCATCATCATCATCATCATCATCATTGTCCTCCTCCTCCTCCTCCTCCTCATCATCATCATCCTCATCCTCATCCTCATCATCATCATCATCAACATCCTCCTCCTCATCATCATCATAGTCACCATCCTCCTCATCTTCTTCACCATCATCATCATAGTCATCATCCTCATCATCATCATTGTCATCATCATCATCATTATCATCACCATCATAGTCATCATCATCCTCATCATCGTAATCACCATCATAATCATCGTCATCATAATCATACTATTCCTGATCATCATCATCATCGTTGTCATCGACATCATCATCACATTAGAGGAAATTTGGGGTCTAAAATGGGCCTCCTAAGGAAAATAATAAAATAATAGTTAAAATAATAAAATAATAGTTAAAATAATAAAATAATAGATAAAATAATAAAAGAACAGTTATTAATTTTGGAGGAAGAATGAAAAAAACTACTTTTTGTGTTCGTATTTTCGACATATCTCCCTATGTTTTTACTCAAATTTTGAGCAAGAGAGCTCATTGGATGTGAAATTTAATTCCGCATCCAACAAGTACCCACACTGCATACTTTTGACGAACCCTGATACCCCACAAACAAGAAATACCAGAAAAAATGTGATGATGATGTCATCATCATGTTTTTTCAGGTATTTCATGTTTTTGGGATAGCGGGGTTCATCAAAAGTATGCAGTGTGGGTACTTGTTGGATGTGGAATTAAATTTCTCATCCAACGAGCTCTCCTGCTCAGAATTTGAGTAAAAACATAGGGAGATACGTCGAAAATACGAACAAAAAAGTAGTTTTCTTTTATTACAAATATGTTAATTCAACCATTATGGTTGACTCATTTTATTGAAATTCTATTGGTTCTTGAATTCCAACTCACAAAATTTATTGTTGGCGCGTTTTCTTATAAGGCCCATTTTAGACCCCAAATTTCCTCTAATGTCATCATCATCATCATCATCATCATCATCATAATCATCATAGTCATCATCGTTGCCATAATTTTTTTTCATCATAATTGTCATGGTCATCATCATCATCATTGTGATCATCAACATCATCATCCTCATCATCGTCATCTTAGTCATAGTCATCATCATCATCATCATCGCTATCATCATCATCATCATCATCATCGTGATCATCATCATCATCATCATCATCACCATCATTTTTCATCATTATCATCATCACCATCACCATCATCATCATCATCATCACCATCTTCATCATCATCATCATAGTCATCATCCTCATCATCATCATTGTCATCATCCTCCTCCTCCTCATCATCATTGTTCATCATCATCATTCCATTGCAATTGCTTGAAAACAAAATCAAAGAAAAGTTTCAACTAAAGCTATCATCATCATCATCATCATTCCTCATCATTGTTGCTGTCATCATCATCCTCATCCTCATCTTCCTCCTCCTCCTCATCATCATCATCACCATCATTTTTCATCATCATTGTCATTCTCATCATCATCATCATCATCCTCATCCTCCTTATCCTCATAGTCATCATCCCCATCATCATCATTGTCATCATCCTTATCATCATCATCATCACCATCATCATCATCATCATCATCATCTTTCCTCATCATCGTCGTCGTCATCCTCCTCCTCCTCCTCCTCCTCCTGCTCCTACTCCTCCTCCTCCTTCTCATCATCACCATCATCACCATCATTGTTCATCATCATAGTCATCATCATCCTCATCCTCATCATCATCATCGTTGTCATCAACATTGTCATCCTTATCATCATAATCATCATCATAATCATCATAATCATCATCATCATAGTCATAGTCATCGTGATTATCATCATCATCGTCATCGTTGTCATCATCATCATCATCACCATCATTGTCATAGTCATCATCCTCATCATCATCATTGTCATCATCCTTATCATCATCATCACCATCACCACCATCATCATCATCATTGTTCCTCACCATCGTCATCATCATCATCATCCTCATCATTATCATCATCATCATCACCGTCATTGTTCATCATCATAGTCATCATCATCATCATCATCATCATTGTTGTCGTTGTCTCCGTCGTCATCAACATCATCATCCTCATCATAGTAATCATCATAGTCATAGTCATCGTGATCATCATCATCATCATCATCATCATCATTTCCATCCTCCTCCTCATCATCATCATTCTATTGCAAATGCTTGAAAATAAAATCAAAGAAATGTTTCAACTAGACCTATCATCATCGTCATCATCATCATCATCATCATTGTTCCTCATCATTGTCATCATCATCATTATCATAATTCTCATCATCATCATCATCACCATCATTGTTCATCATCATTGTCATTGTCATCATCATCATCATCATCATCATCATCATCATCATCATCATCATCATCCTCATCCTCTTCATCATCGTCATAGTCATCATGTCCTCATCATCATTATTGTCATCATCCTTATCATCACCATCACCATCATTGTTCATCATCATCGTCATCGTCATCACCATCATCATCATCATCCTCATCATCATCCTCATCATCATCATCATCATCATAGTCATCATCCTCATCATCATCATTGTCATCATCCTCATCCTCCTCCTCCTCCTCATCATTGTTCATCATCATCGTCATGGTCATCATCATCATTCCATTGAAAAGGCTTGAAAATAAAATCAAAGCAAAGTTTCAACTAAACCTATCATCGTCATCATCATCGTCGTCATCCTCCTCCTCCTCCCCATTATAATTATCATCACCATCATCATCATCATCATCATCATCGTCGTCGTCATCCTCATCCTCATCCTCATCATCATAGTCATCATCCTCATTATCATCATTGTCATCATCATCATCACCATCATTGTTCATCATCATCGTCATCGTCATCATCGTCATCATCATTAGCATACTCATCGTCATCATCATCCTCATTCTCCTCAGCATCATCATAGTCATCCTCCTCCTCCTCCTCCTCCTCCTCTTCCTCCTCATCATCATTGTCATCATCATCGTCATCATCATTATGATCACCATCATAGTCATCATCTTCCTCATCATCGTAATCATCATCATAATCATTGTCATCATAGTTATACTATTCATGATCATCATCATCATCATCGTCATCATCATTGTTCATCATCATCATCATGGTCATCATCATCAACATCAAGATCATCATCGTCATCATTGTAATCATCATCATCATCATCATAATCATTGTCATCATAGTCATAGTCATCGTGATCATCATCATCATCATCCTCATCATCATCACCATCACCATCATTGTTCATCATCATCGTCATCACCATCATCATCATCATCGTCGTCCTCATCATCATAGTCATCATCCTCATCATCATTATTGTTATCATCCTCCTCCTCCTCATCATCATTCCATTGCAAATTCTTGAAAATAAAATCAAAACAAAGTTTTAACTTAACAGATGCGCGCACGTGTGTTTAACCCAGACGCACTTAGAAGCGCGAGCACACTTCTAGTGCGTGCGCCTTACGTTTTAAACTACACGCACGCATGATTTAAATTTAGAATTTTGGCGGGCACCTTTTTTCCAACCTATGTGGTGGATGACTTGGCTACTTTGGTTTTAGGTTTGGGTTGCCAAACCAAGTTGTTTGGACTATCTTATGACATAAAACATGTTTTGTACCACTTCTCCTATTTCGTGCATGATTTTTCATATGCCACACTTGTCCACTACTAATGAAAATTCACACACTTGTGTAACTTTGTTTGTAGATTTTGAATATGTAATTTTTATTTAAATCTATTATTTTTTTCTATTTTTTATTTAAATTTAAATGGACTAACGCCAATCTAACACAAAAGGTAGGCTATTTGCTTTAGCTATAACTTTTGATTGGCTCGCCTATTTAGAAAACAGAAAAGAACCCACACAAGAAGACACAAAGACCTAAATTCTAAATAAAAATATCATTCATTGACTATGTTAAGACCAAGATGTCGTGGACCAACGCTCGACCTTGTCATTTTAGGGCGTCACTGACTTCCTTAATTTAAATATATATATATAATAGAAAAAAATATGGAAAAATAACACTGCACTAGACACACCTGTTATCTACAACTCTATATAATTTTTTTCACAAAATTCCACCATTCGCATACCAAATGAGTGGACCAACGCAAACATATTCATTATTTTTTGGGAAAAAATTAACATATAAACCTTAGAAGAACCTCATTTTTTGAGATTTATACTTAGTTTCCATAAATAAAAGTTATATATTTTGAAATGTAATCCGATTGTCCATGTTTCATATTGTTACTCCATATTCCAAAAAGTTGTGTTGGTACCTCTAATATTGATTTTTGAAGTTCAGATTTATGTTTTTCCAGAAGTCCATTTCAACGAATGCATCATAAGTGACCAACATTAGATTTCACCAACCCTAAAACGAACAAAATCTCATTTCAACTAATAACGTAATTGCAGCAGAACGATTTGTATCAGTTCTACCTTGTTGTTGAACTCATATGAAAATAAATTACTAGTTGTAGATGCTATTTGTTTCTTTTAAATTTATTAAAATTGAAATTAAGAATGTGAGAAATGCATTCTCAACATTGGTGGCATCAAGATCAGATGTCTAAAAGAAAAACAATCCTTCCTTCTCTGCATATTGTTTGGAATCCTCTGTTGGGACCTCCCTCAAGTTCCCTAATTAGATTTGTTGCTCACAAGCATGATTACAATGTTGTTGTATGCATGCATTATCATATATTTAAGCCACCGAGTACATGCTCAAACAAGTACCAATTGGTAATATCATTCAATATCAGTGCCCCTAGAGCTCCTATATTGTAAGAACTTGTGATTTTCGAGTACCTACTTTTGTTAATGTATGCCATATTCAAGCATATACAGAGGAAAATATATCACAATAAAATTTAAGTCTTGATGAGTTTTAGTTTGATAGATTACAATTAAAAGTTACTATTTTTCCTACACATATTCATATCAAATCTCATTAGTGACATATTTGCTCCTCCCCATAAAAGTTTCCTTTAAAACAAAAATGTTTAGAAACAAATATCTTTGTTTTTCAATGTCTCTTGTTTCCAATGGTTCATGTTTGAAAAGAAAAATAGCTGTGCTCTTTTTAATGTTTCATGTTTTATAATAAGAAATGGTGGAACATGTCTTGTTTTTTTTGGAGGGCTATGTCAAAAAATTTTGCATATAGTGTCAAACCATAATACAATTTCATCTGCACAGCTTCTTCACCTTAATTGATCAAGAATTATTATAAAGTATATAATAGCATATGTAGAAACTTTATGGTATTTTTTCAATAATATAAATTTCATTCAAAGAAGAAAAACATTTATATCACATTTCCTAGCTTAGAGTGTCCCAAATCTGAGCCTTGATGATCTTATTCTAGATAAATATTGTTTTGCGCTGAAACTCTACACCTATTATAGTTCAATATTGTAAGTCAAACTCATCCTTAGAGAATATGGACAACAACTATGATTTTCCAACAGCAAAGTCCCCAATAATCACCATATTGAAAACTTAATCGATCTTATGATCTTGATGCCCATATATCAATCCCATGACAAACTGCATGTAGTTGTCAAATCCAAGCTCTCCCTCAATTAAACTATTTTGTTTCACATGGTTCTTTCTCATCAAATTTGAAGGGTTGTTTTTAATTTCAATTAGAAGAGTATATATTCATAAATCCCTTCCAGGTTGAAAAACTTTGAAAAAAACTTGTTTCAATTGACAGGAATAAATTAATTACACACTTCATAAAAAAATGTGCTAAATAAAATATTATAGTTGCAATCAAATTTATGCATAGGTAAGAAATTAGCGCACCTTAAGGTTTAAAAAATCAAAAAGAAAAAAAACGGGACAATCCAAAGCTATAACAAACCACTACAAACAACTAAAACTCGAAAGAGGGCACCAAAATTAACCATGGGGAATGGGAATTAGATAGACTAGGCACTAGAAGTGGGGATCTAGTTCTAGAGAAGGTGAATCAAAGAAGCATTAAAACCAATGAGATTTTCCTTCTAGATAAATTTTTCATTTCCAAAATGAACACCTCAATTGCAATCTAACACTTTAAATCCTTGGGATTTCATTTCCATTAAATTTTTTTAAATCGATGTGAAATAATTCAATACGGTCGTATGAAAGAGGGCGTCAAATATAATTATTAAGATAACATAGCTAGAGAAAAAACACTAATTACATCTAGAGTACCCATGTGCTTTACAACCTAGTATGAAACATATGTTCTAACTGTGTAATGTAACATTACCAAAAAAAAAACTCAAAATGGATGTTAGATAATAAAATAAAAAATTTAAAATCGGCATAGATCCATTTTAAACTTGTATCTATCAATAATTGAGAGGGATCAAATTGTGTGAGGTGTGAATCTTTTTCTTGAGGTGTAAAAAATTTAAGATTAAAAAATTTACACGTCAAGAAATTGGACTGCTTTCGATGCTTGATAGATCCAAATTTAAGATGGATCGATGTTGGTGAAATTATGTTTCCTTCTAAATCAACTTTGCACTAAAGGCTCGATAGATATTAGGGAAAATGAAGCGGGATGAGATGAATGTAGAGGCCATTACTTCAAATACAGTTAAAGAGATATTGCAATGGCTTCCATAGCCCAAATGTGTGTGTGTGTGCGTTGAAAACATAAACGATAAATCATCAATATGCCGAGGAATCATGCGATTTTCTGAGCGTCGATATTTTGTCAAGAAATTTGTCAATTTTTTGTGCCGATAAATTAAGAAAAATTGAAGTAAAATAAAGGGTTTTAAAAATCTATTTTTTAAACCTTTTTTTTTAAAATGTGATTGATCTTGAAAATGCATTTCTTACTTTGCATTTACATGGGTTTCCTTCTCTTATCAAGCACAACATAAGATCCTCATGGTACACAAACATTTGGGTATTCATCAAGACCATCACCACAAAAAAATGTCTAAAGATCCATCACACGACTAGACACTAGGAGTAGAGAAGGTGCAACGTTGAGTTGTTCAACTATTAGGGTCCAAATATCAACATCCTAAATTCTTCAAAAAGTTCTACACAAGACTTAGAAGGTCTATAAATTGTACTTTTGATAATGTAAAAGGGTCCTTCTTAGTTGTATTGGTTGTTTTAACTCTTAAGTTATGTTTCCAACATGATGAGAGTCCATGAACCATACTAAGGTGCAGCCATGAGTTTATAGGATGTTTATTTCTCTAATGCATACTATGATTCATGGTAATATGATGGAGATATGGTGGAGCTTGTTGATGTTTGAGAAAAATCGAAGATGCTTGAACTTTAAAACTTTTATCAAACAATTTCAACACTTATAGGTTTCATAAATCAACCACATATGAATATTTATATCTTCCATATATGAATCTCATAGGAATTAAAAGTCGAGAGCGTAAATCATTACACTCATTTGTTGGTTCTGACTTCTTACTTCCAAAGTACCGACATCGAGAATTGGAAGTGGGGAGTGTAAATTGTTATGCTCGTTTGTTGGTTTCGACCTTCGACTTCCGACGTGCCAACGCCAGGAATTGGAAGTGAGAAGTAAAAATTAATACACTTGTTTGGGGGTTTTGACTTCTGAATTTTGACTCACAACTTTCGGAATGGGGATCAAAAGTGTTTGGATCGAAAAATTGACAAGGAAATGTCGGGAACAGTCCTCATGGTGATTAAGGGGTTAATTAATTGTAATTAAGGATTTACTTGGGCAATTAATGAAAATGATATTGGAATCAAAAAATTGGAATATCGGAGCAGTTTATAAATGTTGCGATTGTTTAAAGGTTTAATTAAGGACCCAATTAACCCATATTAAGGTAATTAATACACCTTATACATTTTTTAATAATTATGGGATCGGAGTTGATTAGCTTGGGAAAACAATTGGGAGACCAATCTTGTGAAATGTCCCTTAGATGACCATTTGGATCAAAGGAAAGTGTATCAGAGTTGTAATGATGAAGCAAAATTTTAAGTTGGTCATTTTGGATGAGTCTTTCATCGCCTCAAAAGCCCATAAATGCTTTAGAGGTGTCTTAGGATGTTACACCAAATTTATTAAAATGGTATTGCAAATGTTGATAGTGAGGATACATGTGTCGAATTAATAGTATCAAATTAATATGAATTGGAGGAGGATGCAATACTTACCCTCGTGGCCATAGAAATTACAGCTGAGATGCATGAAACCTAGATTGAACAATGTCTCCCACTAGAATGTTTGATGCCAGATCAATGTGGCTTGATTTGATATGCACAAGTGAGATGTAGAGTATATGTTTGATATCTTCCCTCATATTATTGGATTTTTTTGTTTCATATGCACAGGTTTGAAGGATGAATCCAAACCTGACCATATGCATGACTTACATTTTTAAGTAGGTGTTCTAACATTAATGCTTAATTTTTTTTTTATTTACAAAGATTTAGGATAATGTAAATATAATTTAATTATATTTTTATACATATTTTGTAAGAATATTATAATTTTGAATTAATATCCGCAAGTAAATTCCTATCTAATAAATGATTTGGTAGCTTGTGTGAAAACACTATGTACTTCTAGATATAAGTTGGATTTTTACCCAAGGTTTTAAATAATGGAAACTTGAAGTAAACATAATGTAAATACAATATAACAACATGCATACTTAATTTTTATGAGAAAGATTCGTATTTTGTCACTCGGACCAAACGAATAATATATGTAATATGTAAGTTTACATAGTATGTGTTTATGATTTTGACATTATGTACAAATATGTGGTACATACATTTGCATACCACACACACATCCAATCCACTCATATATGCATACTGTGTCTTAAATGTGACATGCATAGTATATATCCATTCCACTCATATATGCATCCTTTGTCATATATATATAAATATACTCGAGTCATATATTCATTATTTGTATAATAAAAATTATATAATTTTTGTTAGATAAATGATGAATATATAACTCGAATATAAATATATAAATAAAATTTATAAAAAATTATTTATAAATTTATTGTATATAAATTTAAATTTATTTATTTAATATATATATTTCCTATAAAATGAATAAAGTTAAATTTATACGCAATAAATTGAAAATGAATTTTTATAAATTTTATTTTATTTTATGAGTATTTTAATTTAATATATTTGTATTAAATTTTGTATGTCTAGTTATAAGTATTGAGTTTTTTTATTGATTTTATTTTTCTTTCTTTATTTAATTTAACTTAACCATAGTTACATTGGTTGTAGGTTAAGAGGTGAGTTTTAAATATACCTCACAAAATCTCTAATTCATGATATTTATTATATCTTTTATGAGGCCCATTTTAGACCTCAAAATTCCCTTTTCAAAGTGTCGTTTTAATGTAACAACTAATTTTTACTGATTGGACATTTCTTATATAAACTAAAACCATCTACTAAATATGTCCCTCTCCCTAGAGGTTATTTTAGACTATTGGCCCATTCTTCTCTATATTGTTAATTTTAGGTCAAATAACAATATATTTGGTTTGAAATTGTGGGGATATTGTTTTCAGGATATAGGGATATTGATTTACAACATCAATGGGACCAATATGTATCGTTTCAAAAATCTACAATGCATGTATTTTAAACAAAAGTTAAAGTATTTCTACATTAACGTTAAGATATTGAATAAGATAATATTTACTACATATTTTAGAGGATGGACATATATACACCAATATCACAATTACACACTTACCAATTGCCAAGGATCCATTTATCTCCTTAGTCAAAATGAGAAATAACTTGTTGATAAGGTGGAGACTTCGGAGGAGAAACGTAATATTTATTAGAGTCAAAATTCCAACATGTGGTGGCTAAGGAAAATGGATTAAAATATAAAAATATTCTTCCAAACAACTATGAAAAATTAGCATTATAATAAAACTCCCTTCTTTTGAGAGGAATTTTATAGAATCAAATCAGGATATTGAAAATGAGTTAACATCATACTTCATAGAAACTTTAATTGAACCACCCTTACACCACACAAAGTAAGTTCGACATCAGTATGCTCTCTCATATTCCCTCTTCAATCATCACAACCCATAACAACCCAGTTATCAAGGATGTATGACATGCAATGATGGATTTTCATTAGGTTGGGATGGTTTACATCCAAATTTGATCTCCACTAATGTCACATACCTCTAATTTTTATAAACAATTTTTTTTGATATAACATATATCCATAAACACATCATTATGTTCCTTCATGTATTAGTTGCTAGGACCTAAATACATCTGTTATTGTTTTGTAAAGATGCTTACACAAATATTGCAACTGCTATATGACAGGATGAACAAACATGTTGATGTTTATAGGGTTTAACGTCAAGTTGTCCTAATTCCCAAAGGTGATGCTTGGTTCCTTTTAACTTGTTCTGGGTTTACTACGGTTCGCTTATCCCTAATGCCAAGTCTTGATTTTTTTTCCTACCTTAACTATAGGGCATAGAAGCTCTATATTCATGTAACATTACTTGGGAGACTATGGCATAGTCTTGATCCCATAATCTCCATGTACTAAGGTGTTAAAGGATCCAAGGCCTAACCTTGGTTCCTAACCACAATTGTCATAAAGTATAACATGGGGAAGGACCTTAGTCCTAAAGCACAAGGGTTAATAATTGACAAGGTTTCAAGTTTTGATTTAATAGTTTAAACCTTAGACTCTGGGTTTATACCATTGTTGGACTTGTTAATGAATACAATGATTCATTCATTATGTTATTATATGGTTATATGTTAACCCTATGGGGTTTTTACAATGGTTCAAATCTTGGCATAAAAATAATGATTGAATGTTATCATTTCTTATCGGGCATGACTTATGATGGTGATAAATTCGGTACTTTGGTTGACTTGTGGGTTTAAACCATTGTCCTGATTGTGAGTTGACAGTGCATCCAGGTCCTAAGGACCAGCTTGAGATTGAATCTCGGTCATCCACCTATACATTAAGATTGCAATGTTTTGATAGGGTTTATTGTGTCATTGTTTTTGTCTGAACCATGCATTATTTTGGTTATTTTTTATGTAAGTTAAGGAGCCAAGGCTTTTCTCTGTCAGTGGAAATTTTATGAGGTTTATGGGTTTGAAAACTTTCCCATGATTTTAATGGCATTCTATTTGGTTTCTCCCCAAGGTGTACATGTGGTCTTCATGGCTCTAATGGTCTCCTGTAGCATGTTTCTTTGCTTCCAACAAACCCATCCACCTTCTTTAGCTTCGAAACTTCCCTTTACCATGTAAGGGACAACTATTTCGACTCTGTAAGGTTTTTATTAAGTAGTTGATGAACGCTTGTTTGAAAAAATATTGATATTTTTGTGTTTGTACATGCAGAGGAGGGATAATGGAAACCTGGAGGAGCCGACCCATGGTCCTCTCTACAACTCCACCAGGTAAGAAAGAATGCATAAGTTTATAAACTCTTTAAATTCTTTATAATGTTAAGGTTATGACTGTGTCCAATTGGTTGTAGGATCGATAGTTATGGTGGCGATGGAGATAAGGTCACCTCCTCCTAGGCCTGCATCTTAGAACACCAAGGTAAGAAATATAAAAAATATTACTCAGTTTCAATACCATTTAACATTTACCCACAGTCGTTGATTATTTCATTTGTTAACGCAGGTGGATTCTTGACTGAGAAATGGGGTCGTGATGGAAGTTTCGGCTCCATATTCATGAAATATAAGTTACCGTGTTTTGTTTCAACCCTTAGGGTTTAAAACCTAACTATTAGAGGGATTTACAGCCTCTCTGTTCCAACATTTTGTTTTACTGGTTATGTGTGTTGTAGCTTGCTTTAAGGTTTAAAAGGGTTTTTTATGGGAGCCATCGTGGATGGACTTACCACTACATGTAACTTAATAAATTAATGGATTTTTTGTTTTAAATTGGATGTGGATTCCATCAAAAATTACATATAGTCACATGGTTGCGAAATCATGTTTTAACATTTGATAGTGTTAATATTTATAAATTTTGATGCGACCCATAGGGTCTTTATGATTTATTTGAAATTTTCTTGAATTATATGTCATAAATATATATCATGGTTGTAATATGTATTTGTATTTGTTTGGTTTAAACTCTTTTGATTGATTGATATGGATTACTATACCCGAATAATGCCTAGGATTCCATCTGCGATGGACTTCCTGCCATGTAAAAGATTTGGTGGGATTTGCTCATCGTTTAATAGTATGTGCATGTAGATTTGGATTTTATTAAAAAATATATACTTGTATAATTTCCTTGTTTATGCAATGGTTTCCATCTTTAAATGGCCATACATTGGATTTGGGAAGATTCATTGCTATGAAGAATAGTTGGGCGTTTGATTTGGAAATCTGTAGTATTTATTTACTCTAATCTTAGCCTGAGGTTGCATTGGAACCAAAATCTAATTTAAGGGTTTCCTTGATTCTAGTTGTTGACCGTTAGTTTAATAATAGATAGGATATTTACGATTCTTTACTTGAACGATTGGATAGGTTATGATTACCCTAATTGGTATAATCCATTAATGGCATATATATGTATTTTGATGATTTTTATATAGAGTATATAGTAGATATTTATTTAGATCCCAATAGATCCTGATCTGAACATTCTCGATTTGTAATGGGGTTTATGAAATCATATTTATTTTAATAATTTATATTTCTGTAGAAGATTCTTGTCTCTTACCCTAATAGGAGAACTATCTAGTTTTTATAATATTTTTGACTAGTTGTTTTATGCAAAGGAATATTGTACTATAATATTCGATCTTAATTGTTTTGGTGATATTTATGTGATTTTGTTATAATAATTATAGAGTGTTATCTCTATCTACCTTGATCATAAATTATCTGAAATTATACTAACATTAACTATGAGAATAGTTTATTGTAACATACTAGCAGAAATAATTTACAGACATGGAAATAGTTAAAAGAAGTGAGTACTTAGATTTGAATCCATAGTAGAAAAGAATAGCTAGATTTCCACTAGTTTGCGCTCAATTTACTAGTTGTTATAATAATACACATTACTAACAATCTTCGATTCGGGTATGGATTCCCGATCAGAGATACATTAATAGCTAAATATGGTATTTTACATGCATGAATAAAATACAAAAAAGAATATCTAGTTTTAATAACATAATAGGAATGGATACCGAAATGTAACAAATATACATTCTATTTAGATACATGATAGATATTTATCCTATACAAATGCATAAAACATTTCTTCCTAAAAGAATATAGTTGTGATTCAAGTATAAGATAGACATTCTATTGTAACTAGTTTTAATTAGTTAAGAATAAGACAAGGAACCTGTCATGGATGTCGGGAAAAAATAAATGGAATAGTCATTCCTCCAAACCAACTCCTAGAGCATCCAAATCACTTTCTCCAGAACCCTCAATCCTATTCGTTGAACCACAAGAGACAAATATACTTAATACACAATCTCTTGCATTATCAGATTCAATCCTTGTCCAATGATAGCCTTCTGCTTGCTAATGGACATATTATTATATAATATTTTTCCTAAGACTTCCAGTCATTTATGAGCCTCCTACTCTTTAACAATCAACAAAGAGTTGTGACCCAATTTTTGGGAAGATCCATCCAACACCTTTAGTTCTCACTCAACAACTATAGCCACTTGTATTTTCCTGTTGTGGGTTAGTGTTATACCCAAATCTTGTCACCAACATGTGATGATATCCTCAACACCTATTTTTTCCCTAAATCCCAAACTTGTAGTGGAAACATGCTCTCGATGTCAATTCTACATGAAAAACCCTAGCACCATTTTTCCCTTTAGCTGATGAGTAGTACCTTGTTCATCACCGCTTGATTCCTATTATAGAGAAGTCGTGCCACCTCGTATCTGCTTTGTTCTTGAAGCGGTTCTTACCTACATTGCTCTGTTGTAAGGGTGTATAAGTGGTACCCTTGGTAAAATTGGAAAAAACAGGATTCTCGAGGTTGCTAGAACATGAGCCTCATGTCCTCCCTTATGCCTATCAATCTGGGTTGGTTGGAGTCGGGATCCCTCTTGGTAGGATCTTATAGCCACCTCACCCACAATTATCTCAACCACACCTATCTATTTGAGTCTTATAAATACAAGATCACATCCATGGGTGAGGGAGAGAACTGAATGGTAATGTTATGCTGTTGAATTGACTATCTAGCCCAATCCATTGGAGAGCACAAGAGAGCAAGTTAGAGCTGTCGGGGATGAGGTGTTTGTTTTGTGGAGGAGTTTGTCAACACTAAGGAAATGGTTGTAAGATTCTTCATTGATTTCTTAATGCAAAGCTGATTTCCATCCCACATATCTATTGTACCGATCTCGCATGTATATGTTACTGGATTCCTTAGTCACTAGTATGGATGTGTAAATAATGTTCTGGAAGCATTGATGTTCTTGTTTTTTTGACATGTTCTACAGGTACACAGGTTTGTCATCAAAGCATTATTTGAGGTGTATACAACATTCAAGGAAAGTTTTCACCCTTTGTCGTTCACTTACTTGTTCTGGATTTGAACCATTCATACCAGAGGAACAACTTCTGTCCACAGAAGGTGCAATATTCTTGAAAACAAATCTGGAAACTCCACTGGGGAGAAAAGAAAATTTCAATTGATCTGATCTTCCTCTGTCCTTGAACACTTGTCTGAATCCAGGCTCTAGTCTGTAACTCTCTTCAGTCAGATCTGCCATCTGACTTAGTGAATTTTGGTTTAAAACTTTCAGATCTGTTCAGATCTGAACTGCTTTGAATTTATATGCTCTGTTTTACTGTCAATTCTTCATTCTTTATCGTGATCTGAGCAAGTTTTGACTTGAATTCTCGTTCTCTTTGTGTTCAGGATATATTCAGGGAACCACGCATGTGTTGTAGGCAATAATCGGTGCCACCGCCTAAATCCTATTAGCAATAGGTGGTGCCACCGCCTGAGTGCAGTGATCCAGAAGTGGTGCTCATCCATAACCACTCTATCAAAGACCCCTCTAGCGTGGTGCCAGGTAGGCCTTGTTCCAAAACTTGATTTTTGTGATTTTTTGCAAATGTAGGGTTTTGCTTGCTTTCAAACCTACACTGTTAGGCTTGTTTGTTTGAATCTGAATGCTCATGGTTGAAAATTTTCTGGTGAAAATTCGTTTGATTGAAATAATTCAAAATCTAAGTTTGGATTGTTGATTATTCATTTGCTTTCATGCTTGTTGGTTGTGATTCTGAAAGGAATTGTTGAAAGCGTAGGTTTCAGTTATATCTCTTTTCTTTTTCATTTATAAATACTGAAAGAAAAACCACTTGATTACCATCTTAATTTCATTTTTTCAATGGAGGACTTCTTTTTTCTTTTAAAAAGAATTTTTTTTGTTGAGATTAGGTCATTATTTTTACTTAGCATAGGGCACTGGATCTCTGATTAGCCTCATAAGCTTTCAGGTTTCCTTTGTTATCTTGTCTCTCTTGCATTATTACTGTCTCATCAAAAGAAAAAATAGTGTAGTTTTAAGTTAGATCTATCTATGTTTAAAAGAAAAATAAAAAAATAGATTGCATATGCATGTAGAGTGCTTGTTGTTTTTCTTTTAGGAAAAGAGACTCTTACCAATATGATTGCTTTCAAAAAGAAAAATGAGTTCAAAATGTGTTTCTTGTCTTTGGATTTGATTTGTTCAAAGTAGTTGTTTGGGAATTTTTGGTTTTCAAAATGAAAATAAAATACTCTCTCTCCCTCTCGTAAGTAAGCATACCTCGAACGATAAAGTGAAATATTTGCATCTACATATCTGCATGGTTTTACTTTTTCTGTCAAAATTCGATGCATTCACCTAACCGTCCACTTTAAAATTAATGGTAGTTATAGGCTTAAAATTTACATAAATATTTGAGTGATAGGCTAGAGACGTGTTTGGGCATCGTTAAGCGTAGGAGTTGTCGTTACTTGTGTGTAGTACATCTCGGGACTCACGTGGTTCTTCCACGCATCATCGGTATATCGAACGACCTTTCACATAACCTTGAGGTATATAGAAAGGTACTTCACGTACTCAATTGTATATAGGAAGGCCCCTTTTGAACGTTTGTGCATTAGACAACACTACTACCGATTTGAGCTCCCACGTACCTTGCGTATATCAGGAGACCCCACTAGGATACCTTATCTATCTGAGAAAATCCCTTTGGCCGTCTTTCTTGGAGCCATACACCGAAAAAAAAAATCGGGGATATTACTACGCACGTACCTAGAGTATATTGTGAGTGGCACTTTCTTGACAATCATAGTGAGAGACCGGGCTATCTGAACTCCTCTTGTCATTTAAGTTTGCTTGTTTGGCCTGTAGCTTGAGTAGGGGAATTTTTGGTGTGTTTTTTCTAGTTTTGAAACCCTAGGTTAGATAGTAACTGTACAAACTAGCTGAATTGAGACAGTCCAGAAGAGTATGGGGCTTACCACCTGAGTTTACTCCTGTTTTGGGAGAAGATCCTATGGAAGCTATCAACCAAGGAGATGCTACCAACTCCTAAGTGGGAGAAAATGTGGTTGCAGAAAGTGGAGATCCATATCCTTCACATGGTCCTCCCATGGCTCAACAACCTTCTAGGGGTAATACTTCTTTCCATTATCCCATAGAAGGCCATGTTGATGATACTACCCATCGAGAATATGGTCCTAATGCTCCGTTTTGGGATACCTCTA
Organism: Pseudotsuga menziesii; assembly: GCA_001517045.1. NCBI lineage: Eukaryota > Viridiplantae > Streptophyta > Pinopsida > Pinales > Pinaceae > Pseudotsuga > Pseudotsuga menziesii. The sequence continues at coordinate 3,174 of LPNX010325119.1, read as the reverse complement.
TGGGATAGGCCATTGCTTCGTTTGGAACCTGTCCAACCTCTTCTGAAGAAATTTCACCAAATGAAAAAGAAAGTAGACAATACCAGGCATCTATTCTTTGTACAAGAGACCTTGAGAAGAAAATAGACAACATATTGGGTACACCACCACCTCGCTCAGTAGTTTTTCCTCGTAATACGAACCCTTGGCCTATGGGATATTGTTCACTTGTTGATTCTATGAAACCCATTGAACCTATTCTAGATCACGTTGTGACTTAGCATAATCCAAGTCAAACTACCAACCCCACCACCTCCCATATTATGTCTATTCCAAATCCTCTCGGGTCTTTCGCACCTGAGGAACAACATTCAATTCCTGTTTCATCAACACCTTCTAGTGTCGGGGGGAAACCCCCATCACGACCTGCGTTACCTGTCCCTGGATTTGTAACTAGTAAGGGACAAACCTCTAGTATAGATAAATATGCAATCTATGTCCCTCCTACCCATACGAATGTGGTTAACCCCCCATCCAGTTCAGGTCAACCCTTGGGGCCACAACCTGTAAGCAATCAAACCTCCTGGGGGTATGGTTACACAACAAATCAAGTACCTGTAGGAAATATCAATTACCAACCCACCCCTATAGGAATTACTTATGTTGCAATTCGATATCCCGGTAATACTTTCACTCCATTGGGGCAACCCAACTGGTTCTACATGCCAGCTATGGGAGGGATACCTATACATACTACGGGGGGTGCCGGAGGACCACCTTACAGAGGTCCTCCCTATCGGGGGCGTAGTGGTCCTAAAGGTGTTGGCGACTTTCCTCCTTATGGTCCTAATGGTCCTCGTGGTCCTGGGGGGACTGGTGGCTTCCCTCCTAATGGTATCGGAGGGTCTGGTGGCTTGCCTCATAATGGTCCCGGAGGATCTAGTGGCCTTCCTCCTAGTGGTTGCGAAGGCTCCGAAGGTTTACCTCCCGGGGGTCCTAGAGGGTCCGATGGTCCTCCTCCTGGTGGACCAGGTGTTCCTAGTGATCCCGATGGTTCTAGTGGTCCTGGAGGCCCTGGTGGTCCTCGTCATGGAGGCTCCAGTGGTCCTAACGATTTCGATCCTAGAAATCAACCCCTTACGAGTGGATCTTTCGGTCATTCTTCATCACAACAACTGTTTCAACAACCTATATATCAGTATACTTACGGTCCTACTGGTACTTATATTCCCTATCAATATTACTAGTACGTACAACTTAATTGCTAGTTACCTTTCCTAGCAACTTTGGACTTGCCTGATTTGTCCAAGTTGATTAATGATCCCATTCGACATAACCCCTCCTGGCCTACCATTCTGGCAAAGTTACCATCGAACATTCCAAAATTCAATGGGAAGCAGGGAGATGATCCAAAAAACCATGTCATGACATTCCATTTGTGGTGTTCTTTGAACTCCCTAATGGATGATTCAATTCATTTAATACTCTTCTAGCAAACTTTGACCTGTACCACCATGAAATGGTACATTGAAATTCTACAGCATTCATTTGTGGATTTTGGTTCTTTAGCAACTGTCTTTCTTACACACTTTCAGCTTCATATCCTCTATGAAACGGGTATATATCTCTTAAATTCTCTGTGTCAGAACACCTCCACACACATATCATCTCATATCCATGCGTGGAGAAGGCAGAGAAGACTTATTAAGTCTCCTATCCTGGATCAATTGTTAGCTGATTGGTTTACTAAATATTTGTTGCCTCCAATCGCCTGAGATGTGGCTATCAACTATGCCTTTATTGAAGAGCAAGCCACTAGTCGAGCCCAATATCTGGACTTGGTATATTCCCATTCTAGAACATTGTATGACTTGATCCCTCAAGCTCCTCACCCAAGCACTGATTCTGCCAAGCCACCAACAGAAACCCTTGTTGATGGGATTGTTGGTTCAATCAAGTCCTTGCTAATAGCAAAAGCTTCCAAGTGACCCCAAATTTCCACCCCTACTCCTTCAACTCCCAAGGTTTCTACTGAGGTAAATTCCATTCAGAGAACACAAACGCCCAACAACAATAAAAAGAAAGGTAAATCCAAAAACAAAAAACCTGGAAATCCACAGGAGAATACAAAACCAACCATCAATGAGAATGATAAAGGGAAAAGAAAGGGAAAATATCTGTGTCTGCTATGTGGAGGTGATCAATTCACGAAAGAGTGTCCTCATCGTGAAGAAATCAATCAATTTCTAAAAACTAATCCCGCACCATCAGTTCTCATGGATCCTTTTCCCTCTCAACAACAGCTGCTAGACCACATGTCTAATCAGGGAAATTCTAGTTCTTCAGAGGAAGTTCACATGATGTCCTCAGACACTATTAATTTGCAAACTCGAAGTCAGAGTTATGACAAACCCATAGACAATAAAGAAGACAATTCTTCTTTAGGAAAATCTCCCTCTACTTGTTCTCCCGAGTCCTCGTCTACTGGTCCCCTAACCATCGAGAAACCTAATCTCGACATGGTTTTGCGCCCACCCAGGAGTACTCTTAGGAAGGTTGTTTTTAACCACTACTAGATTTTGATCCAAAATCCGACGGTTTTTTCCGACGGCGCGTGGATTTTTTATTTTAACCGTGCCAAAAATCAGAAAGATTAATTTTTTTTTTGAAATAATGGGCATAAGCATCGCTTAAGCGATGGTGCTAAAATTTCTATCCTCCTAAGTGTCGCTTAAGCGATGGTTTTCCTCTCCATGTTTCCTTTTAAAAGATTATAGGTTTAAACGTGGAGGGGTGTATGGCATGTACATATTTGTGGGATTGGTTGTGGCCTTAACATTAGATTAATATCATTATTATAAAATGATGGTAGTGAATTGCAATAAATCAAAGATTGATTTAGACAAGTTTCATTTTGTGGACAAATTTATTCTTTTTTTACACGACAAAAAATATATATTTGATTTTTAAAGTGGAAATCAAAATATACATTGACGAACCTTAAAGGTATTTCCATTTTTGTTCAATGACAAGAGACCAATAACTAAATAGGTCATTACATCATTATGGTATGCATCCAGTTGAGTTCAATAAATAACGAAACAGTCCCCCCCATGGGAAATGAGTCCTTACAATCAAAACTTCAAAATAAATAAAACTATCCAAACAAAATATCATATAATGAAATGTGATGAA
>LPNX010325105.1:134716-172992 GCA_001517045.1 Pseudotsuga menziesii | reverse complement strand
AATCAAACAAATCCAAACAATGTGAAAACTAAGATAGGAAAAACCAATGCAAAGTCAAATTTCGAAAAATAAGCACTAGGAACAACCCTAGAGATAACACATAGTATCTCATAAGATGATCTCCAAATTACCAATAATTCATCATTTCATTTTTTAATGAATTGCAATAAATTCAATATTTTACAACCATGCATTCACACAATGCATCTTAGCATGTGTACTCAAACATATGCATGCATTACCACAAGATTTAGAGAGTCTTTTATATCACAATCACCCAATGCACCCTTGCATTGATACATGATACCATAATGTCATGTCATGCAATCCACCATGATGTTTTGGAAGGTCTAGCTAATGTCTCAACACAATACCTAGCCATTCCCCAATCACTTGGTTAATTATCTAGGTGCCTTCCTTCTTCACCCAAACACAACATTTGGAGTTCACTCACTCCATGCTTGTTGGAAAAGAGGTTTCATCTAGATCAACACCAATACGAATTTCATGGGGTACTTGTGTAACACTACAACATTACCATTTCCAATCACATTATGTCCTTACCCATGACTATCTCTTATAGCATGCACTACCACAACAGGACCACAAGTCCTCACTTACTGTGGTTATTAAACTCATAACCAACATACACACATGGCATGATCTTCATTCATATGGATGCATTCAAACTCTAAACATTTAGAGGGAATAAGGATCATTGCTCCTACTACCCCATACCTCTCCATCCCTGGTGAGATAACATTCACATCAATGCATCCAAGATCACATGCAGGCCAAGTCATGATGATTTAAAATATGGTTGAAGGGATTCTTACCCAAACCCCTTTCAACACTTATGCATTCAGCATAAGAAACCCATTACCTTCATGGCGTCCATCCACATTTCAAATGTTACCTAATCAGTTGGCCTCTTACCAAGGACTACATAGCCCTTATGCCAACCTATTGATCATAGATGTGTGGTCCCAGCCTCTCTTCACAATGTTGTTGGTCACATGCAATAACATTATCAACATATTCAACCAATCTTCATCCATCTCTAGTCATATAATCATCATCAACCACAATAATCGTCATTAGTGGTTCATTACATATGAAAAACCTCACTACTTTTACTAATATAAAATATCATGTTCATGCACAAGAAATTTCACCTGCACTATACATTATCTCTTAATACGTCCACTGGTGCATATGCATTTCAGCTATCTAAATTTGCATTTCCAACATTCCCATGCCATAATTTATTTATATATATTCATAAATTATAAATACAATATCAAGAGGGTAGTTGAGGAATTCTCCCTTTCCAAATCTTCATCATAGCATGTAATTCCTCTTTCACATCATAGCTGATCCAATTCATGGCCTCTCTGGAAAACACGCTAGTGATAATTAACTATGATTTTCTCACCAAGTAGCAATTCAATACATATACACATGTGCAACATTTATACTTGCTACTTTCCAAGCATATTGTTCTTATGCTACAAACATAAATAGTTTAAGGTGAGAAATTTTCCTTTTCATCAACTATGACTTATGGAGATTATTCTCCAAATTCTGGTACAACCATCTTATCAACCTTATTAGTAGCATTCATTGGTCACTACAATAGCACTCATTGCACTTTGTTCACATTGCCTTGTTGTTCCAATTTCTTGGAGAAATTCTGGCCATGTATTGCTTGACCTTCTAGGACTACTTAACACTTAACAACGCTGCAAGTTATTCCATTCCAACTCCATTTGGAGTCCTTTCAAGGTCCATCACATGCCCTTATGCCTCATTCAACAATGAGACTTGCTTTCCTTTCCCATGGAATATTTGTCACAATTATGAACCACACCATTGGTTCACATAGGGAAATACTTCATTCCCTGATTACTAACCTTTGCATGACCAATCTGTCACTATCATTAGCCACATGACAATCCAGACATTGGAATGTCTTATTCCTATTAGTGACAACTTTTGGGTGAATGAAATTTTCTTACTCATTCTCATTACTTACTCATAAGTTACTAGTTCACATCCTTTAAATTCTTTTAGCATGCATGCACTTTCCCACAAGGATGATTAACCCATCACCCTTGCAAAATGCATGCCCTTCACTTGTTTTCCTATACCATACCTTGTTGAACATTCCATAATCAAGATCTCCCATGACTCTTCCTTGCAACTCAAATCGCACACATTAATCATGATAATACTTTGGATGCATCACTATTCATTCAAAAAAAAATTCCCACATCTTAACATGAATTACCATAATTATTTCACTTCATTGTCCCTATTCATCATCAAATTTATCGTGCATTCTAAGAACTTCCCAATTGACAAATCTCTATAAATTCAATGTTATAGGCACTTCTTTGTTCAAATTTTAGGATACTCTGAGCTCCCATTTCAAATTTTTACTGTGCAACATTGTTCCCTTTGGATAATCTTTCCAATGCCTACTTTCATGCTTCATTTGAATTTCGTGTATTCTTTTTACACTTCCAAAAATGTTGATTTTTCCCAATTCTGCACTTTTTCCACATGTGCAATTTGCTTCGAAGGCCAACTTCATCCACTTGTAGAAGGAAATATAAAGAGAACTACAAAAAAATTTCTATTAGGAAGATTTATACATATAACAAGGATCACTCATAAACTTTCATATATGTAATACAATGCTCCAATCAGCTTCTATAAATTTTGGGTTTTACTACTTTCGACTTTTGCACTTTTTCTCAAACTCGGAATATTTTTTATAAAAAATGGCTATCTCCCAAACCAAAAATTTCTAGAAAAAATTCGTATGATGAAAGTTGTTTATTTTAATGAGTAGGTAAAATGTCAAGTTCAAAAAAAAAAATTGTTTCAGACATCTAGGGTCACTTTTACCTCATGCAAGCTTTTCAAAATCCCCAAAAGGTGCTTTGGAATAATGCATTTTAGACTTATTTCACACCCCGGCTTCACACCTTTTGGAATTTGGATCTAAGCTTCCATAGTTGGCTACGTTCTTTATCCATGAGCGCACCATAGCAATTTCGACTCAAATCGAGCCCCCATTAGGTCTCTGGGAACTGATCTTTAAAAGTGACTAATTTGAATTTTTTGTCAAATCAGAGCACGATGAGCTCAAGCTTCTCACTTATTATTTTGTGACCTTCATTGATGGTGTTTGAATGCCGCAAATATCATCCGATTTCGAGCCAAATTTCTCCTGTTATGGTCAAAACATTTTTCTGGGTTAAATCGCCACCACAAACTTTTCTGGTTTGTCAATCCCGATGTGTTCTCCCTGACTCTGGAAATCCCAATGTCAAAAGTTGAAATTCGGAACTATCCAAACATCGACATCAACAACCCTTTTGAATTTCTGATCCCAATGTCATAATTCAGAAATCAAAATGCAAAACAGGTTCCCAACGAAACCGACCTGACTTTTTTGCCTCGACATTAGCGTGTCAGCCCTCAGAAGCCAACATTGGCTAACAACAATTGTCCAATGACCCTTCCGACCAATGCTCGACAACTTTCTCAGACCATTACACGGTCGCTCCCATGGACTTCGATCCTCAGCCCCCATGAACCAATCTTCTCGGATGCAGCTCGTGGATGAACTCCATCAAGCACTCAATCCATTCCCCAACGACCTTTTCCCATGGTACTACTGGAATCCCCTCTCCACACACTCTTCTCATCTGTACCCATGAACCTTTCTTGATGGCTTCTCATGAAATTTTTCTTTATGGTACCAATGTGATCTCCTCTTTGTGATGCTTGTGAATTTTGGACATTGGCTATATGCACACCCTTATGGCATGGTTGATCCAGGTCATACCCCTTTCTCCCACATGGCATGTGTGGGGTCCACCTCATTTTTCTTCAATTTTTCCATGTTTAGAAGTGGTAACAGCTCACCAAGAAATAAATTTTGGAAATATCGCCCCCTAAGTCGTTGTCGGTTAGAATCAAACACATGGATAGATTGTCTCTACCCAGCAGCTTTTCTAACCACCATAATCCATCGTGCAAGTTGTAGATAAGTTGTGGCTCATAACCAATGATGACGATCTTATTTCCACATTGCTAGCTCTATAGAATCAAAATTTCCCCAAAATCCTTGAATTGAATATGCTACTCCTTCTAGAATCATATAGTTTAAATTCAAGGGATTCGTGAAACCACCATTTGTAACTTAAAACCATGATATTTAGCAAACTCGTTATCAACACTCCCTATGCATTTATGATTTTCTACATGAGAGTGTAGATTTTAGCCTAAACAAACCTAATGTTACAACCATTCACTCCGATACCACTCTCTCATGTCCCCTCCCATCGATCCGACCAGTGGAGGGAACATGGATGATATGCAGGGTTCTAAATTTCACCCCCATGGCCAAATTAATAATTTGATAAACATTTAAATGTTTGTGCAAATGCATAAATATAAACACAACATAAATAAAATTATCTACACACACATCATGCATATACCAACATACTCATCATAGGCATAACAATAAAATCAAGCACAGAAATAAACCCTTTTTCATGTTATTCACGGACATTCAATTTAACACAATTAAACAGTCATTCATAATACATAAATTTTCATATTTGGAAACAACAGTAGAAACTTATCTTTTAATTGAAATTGTCCAAGCAATTGACCATGGAGGAGTAATGTTCTTCCAAACCATAGGTCTCTGTCGAACCTATATTATTTCAACTAAGAGGCCACCCCCGAGTTGGGATGTGTATCAATGAAGGAGGAACTACTTAGGCTCACTCACAGCTATAGAAACACATACTCATGCTAAGACAACACACATCTGATTTTATCAAGCATGCAAGGAGATATTGAAGGAGAATGCTAAGCCAACGAGCTCAACCACAGAACTACAGGAATCCCAATTGGTCTCAGCTAGCCTTGGCACCAACAATACCTATCACACCCAACATAAGGAAGGTCCCCTTCTCTACTACTTAGTCCCTCAAGAGCACCTTCCCTCCAGTGCTCTTCAGGGTGGGAATAGAAAGGTCCAATATGATAACCTTCAAAGATTATTGCCTTCACTAGGTTTATCAAGTGATTACAACCTTTGATTCTCTTCCACTTCAATCCACGGGCTTGGATTTTCCTTATTTCTGGTCACAAGACTCTCATCCATGAAATTTTATTTCCATGCTTACAAATCTGGGTCTTCCCCTTAATTTTCATATTTTTACACTCTCGGTTCACCCTAAGGTTTATATCTATGGATCCCCCACTGGATTTCACCGCCCACACAAATTGTTGGTCGTTTTTGTGTGTATTTAGCTACCTTCTTGTAGTAGAATTAAATATCAACAAGGAACTTCATATGGGTATATGTTTACCATTTATGACACATGGATTCTGAAGTTAACACTTGGAAATAGAGGTTTGACTCTCTCACATTCCCTCACTTCTTCGTAGTGGATACACACAACCCCTCATTTTCATTTCTTTCATAGCCAACTCTTGGACTTTTATTTGCATTACAATTATTACATTTCTTTTACAATTTCTCATGGCTTACTAGCACATGGTTAACAAATAATAAAATAATTTTAATTTCCTTTTTAATTGTAAGCACTCATTAGCGGGGCCTTGGCAGCTTGAGCTCCACACTTTGAATCATACATTACATATTCACCATATTTATATATCAAGCCAATGTGATCTTGGGGTCAAAATGGGGGTATTACAATTCCTGATGCATATACAGATGTGATCGAGGAGGACATGCACGGAAACCAAAGAAATAATTTGAGTAGCATGAAGACAGACTGAATAGAGAAGACAATGGAGTCTGTATTCGACTGTGCAAAGAGATCGACTATAGTAGGTGGTGAAGTATGTAGTTGATTATGCATATAGGTTGACTAAATAGCAGATTGAGCATCATAATTCAAGTACTTGGTTCAAGAGTGATTGGTCATTGTTGTATGAGCAAGTAGATGCTTAGGTAATTATTTTTGTAAAGCAATGTTTCATTATTGGAGTTGTAATCATTGTAAATGAGAATATGCATGTAAGAACAATATAGGAATACATACCCTTGTGTCAACTTTGAAAGGGGGGGGACTTGTAACAAAAACTTGGGCATCTATTTTAGTAAATCCTACAAAAATTGGTGAAATCGTCAAGCGAAAGTGTTGATTTTGTGGATTGATTGCATGCAACTGAAGAATAGTTTGGAGATTCTAAGACGTGGATTTTGTAGGAATTGTTGTTCACTTTATCCATATACACTTGGACTCCCAATTGTGTTCTTATGCACATAATGACATGCATTTCCTCAATTGCTTTAGACTCATTTGCACTCTATTTTAATCCCTAGAACTCATTTTTCTCAAGTTTTGCATTCAACTTATATGAGAGTTCTAATTGTTTTGAGTCAAATATTATTTCCAATGCCAAATCCATTTTATATTGACAAATAATACTCCATTGGAAGAAGAATGAATTGGGTTCCTAGTAATGAACCAACTTCAAATCCATTTGTTTTATATATGTTGAGAACTAGGAGAAAGGGGATTTTGGTCCTCTAAGTGTGGAAGTATAAAGAGGCCTTAGGCCATGGTCATAGATGCATGTGATAGTGGATAAGTGTAGATTCAAACCCTGATGTGAGATGTAATGAGTTCTGTAAATTTTTAAATCCTTTGCCTCTACAATAAATATGTAGAATTGTGGTTGTGAATTTTTGTTATTTGATTTTTTAATGCACTTGTTGTATGAGTATTTGTTTCTATCATGTGACTTTGAATTGCTAAACATAGGCTCTACATCATTCCTTGAGTTTTCATATAGTTAGAAGTATTTTCTAATTCTTATTTACAAGACCCCGATCTCCTCGCCCTATCTTTATCTCTTCACAAAAGAGGGTTGGCTTAGATTTGTTGAACTCTCACTCTAAGCCATCATCTTAGTACTAACCTCTTCCTCTTATACCTTTCTTTAGATGCATAAGTCCCTCTGACAAATGACTATGAGAAGGAGAAGTGGTTAAAAGGATAAGAAATAGTTTTTTTTCCTCTCAATCTTTGACATCTTTGACTATAATTACTTTATGTGTTTTTCCCATTAAGAAAAGTCTCATTTTTTTTATTGAAGTAAAAAATCGATGTACAAAGAACGACAAAAAGGATCTTGATTTTGGCCAAGTAGGTATAGATCACATTACTAAGGACTATACTTCCTCCACAAAAACATTATAGAACTAAAACTATATAATACATATAACAAAAAGATAGGATAGAAATCTCGATAAAGTGTTCCATAAATCTTCCAAGAAGATGGAGCATGTATGGTAAAGATACAAAAAAAAACTGATCAAAAGAGGGGTAAAAGGACATCAGGCTAAGAAGCCTCTAAATTTGCATGGCGCCAACTCTGACTCCACTCCATCAATGCATCTCCATCTATGTCAAATACATTCTTAAGATGAAGGCCCCTTATCAAAAGAAGGTCTGCTTCTTGGTTCCTTTCTTGATAGATATGATGAAAAGTGGAGAGTTGGAATAAATCCAAAAGCCTAATGATATCATCATATAAAGGGGTCGAGTAAATACTATTAAAATACCTTTTGGTGAATTACTTTATATATTGTTAAGGCTTTCATCCTTTTGACTTGGTTTATTTCTTTATTGCACATTTCTTTATATTTTTATCAAGCTTTGGAATATCTAATCATTAACCATACTATGCTCTACCATTGCTCATTGTATACTTTGTCCACGTAGATTTGGTCCTTTAAACTCTACTTGACCTTTATCATTGCTTATTGTATACTTTGTCCCTATAGGTTTGGTTCTCTAAATTCCTCATGGTCTCTACTAATTCATTAATATCTCTCCTTTTCTACTTGAAAATAAATCAATTCATTCATTAAAAATACTTGAAAGTATCAAATTCATATCTTACTTTAAAAAATACTGATTATTAAATTAAATATACCTAAAATCTATACAACTTGAAATTGTTTAAACGTCCTTTTCTCTTTATATAAATATAAACTTAGGATATGGTCGCTTACAACAAAAGTTTACTTGGTCATACCTTTTAGTTTAGCTACAATCTGAATTATAATATTACATTTTACTTGGTCATACCTTTTAGTTTAGTTACAATCTGAATTATAATATTACATCACGATAAGGAACTATCAAAGAGAAATCTTTTTTTTCAATAGAATCAATGAATTATTTAAATATTATTTTTAAATAACAAATATTATTTGAAGCATATTTTCCACCCAATAGAATTATAATTGTAAATATAAAACTTAATTGGATATTATTTGAACCATATTTTCCACCGAGTAGAATTATAATTATAAATATAAAACTTAATTGGGGAAGGTAGACTCTTCACAGTTCACAAAACTACATTGACATATTTAATTATAGATTTTCGAGTTCAATGGCTACAAGTTATCAGTTAATGTGATTTTTTTATTATTAGTCGCTGCCTTGCAAGGACTATAGCAATCGGTTGGTGCTATTTAGTTCGATTCTTAATAGCTATAAAGACTATTATGTTTTATTATAATTGTATATTAATATATTGAAAATAATAAAAATTATTTTATTAAATATTTTAAAATTAATTTTTATTTTATTTTATGATTAATTAATATATTGAAAATAAAATATATTTTATTAAATATTTTAAAATTAATTTTTATTTTATTTTATGATTAATTAAATTTATGAATAGACAAAATACCTTTGTTTCGATATGTAATTGTTTTAAAGAATTAATTTAAAATTAAAAATTCAAAAATGCATTTACTTGCTATTTGGTTTTCTTATCATGATGTTTATTAATAATATTAAATAAATGAATATATCAATTTTTTTATTATTTTTGTTTATTTCAAATTAGTTTGGTTGATGACATTGAATATTTGAATATTGCCCGGTACTCTTCAGCCATATTTGCATTAAAACTCAATATGATATCATTTGTATCTTAAAAAAAAGCTTTACACTCCATGTGGCCTTTATGGCTTTGCTCATTAATGAAATAAATTAACGGCTACCATTTTGGTGAGTTATTGTAGTAGCATGATCGAATACGAACAAGTCTAAGTGGGGATTGCAATAAACTAGTAGTGATATGAATGCATGGATCAAGCTTCAATAGACACCTCGAAGTATCTGCGTAGAGTTAGTGGCTCCTTGCTTAGAGTTGGAGGAGAAAGAGTTAGTGTCTCCTCCATAGGTGAATGGTTGTGCATTGCTATGCAACTTGCCTATATTAAATTAGGGTCATGGAAGGTGAGCTAGATTTCTCGAGATTAGAATCTACCATGGTCATGGCCATTTTGTTGAATCTAAAGTACAAGTACTTACATTCAACTTTTCAAAATTTTCTTAGATATGGAAATTACTTTGATTGGTCTAGTATTCATTTACCAGAAAAATGCATTCTTATGCTTATCTAAGACCAGTTTTTTTTTTCAACGGAAAGAGCCACCAACTTGATATTATATCCCCCAAAATCAAAGGTGGAACATAGGCTTGCTTGAGAATCAATCCCAAGTCTTTGAGGCCCCAACCTTAGCCAACGCCATTTGATACAAAGCATATCCCTTGGCATTAAGGTGAATGCATATAGTGTCACGTTTAGGTTTAATTGCTCAATTTTAAAGTGGGGGAATCTATGTAAACATTGGAGGCAATGTCATATTGCAACTAAGTACGACAAACATGCAAAATATTGATAAAAGATAGAATGTAGCCCTCACAACCAACAAATCCAACTCTACATTGAAGTTGAGCTGTCATGGCAAAAGGGTTATGATCTTACAGTAGAACAAATAGTTGAAGCTAGTTCCAAAACTAGAAGCGTTGATAATAAATGCAGCATTGTGAAATTAAATGTTCCGCCAATTACAATAGATGCCCTCAGAATTCTCTGACATGGACACTAGGTTATCTTGTATTAATTCATCTGAAGCCATAGAGATGTTCCAATGAACTTCTTCATATTCAATTGTTGAGTTGAATTAAGGATGTGCAAGCAGTCTACAACCATAGAGATTTAGCTCCTCATCTGACACAGTTTGTGATGATGATGAATGATGGGTTGAACTAGGGCATTTCATGCCATCGTAGCAATCATCACCAAGCAAAGATACTGATATAATTGCGTTGATAGACATTTTTATTTGAGATATGGGGTGGACCACGGCCTACGCTTTTTCATCTACAAACAAGGATGAGACAAGTGTACTGTCGAGATTGATTCTATGGAAGTCGTTCAAAATTCAAAATAAACAATTATAAAAAAATATATATAAAAAATAATCGGTAGCTCATTAATGGATAACTGGTAGAGATGCATAGATAACTCATAAGAATGGATAACCAACAGTTCATGGGAGAGAACTAGAAGAATGTGAAAAATAAGAGAATATAAAAAATAATTAATAGTTTATAAATGGATAATAAGAAGAATGTCGGTGTTAAAATTTAGCTAGGGATGCATAACTCGGAGTTGAACCAGTTTAACTAGAAGAATACGAAGAATAAAAAAATATTCTAAAGTGTCTTTCATTCCATCATTATCTCTCAATCATTTGATCCCTATCCTCGGTTACATATCGGTTACATAACATGCCACATAGTGAGATTTGAACTCAGATGAAGAGTACAACAACATTCCTCCCAACCACCCAATCTACACTTAATTGACATAATCAATTTATTTTGATATTAAATTATATACTAAGTAATATTAAAATAATATACATAATTTAAAGAATTTTATATTATTGTTAGAGAATTATGTATTTTAACTATTATAGTATTGTGTTTTGCAACTATAGATTCTTACATATAGTTCCTTAAGCAAAATTATATAAGAAAACGTGGAAAAAATTGGTCACATTACAAAAGTTGTGTGGGTTCCTAATTTCACTAGCTACTTTCTCATTGATGTAACGCCCCGGTTTTGACCCCATGGTATTAAAATTGTACATGATGTATGATATTGTATTGAAATCATGGCAAGGAGCTCAAGGCCAAGGCCTTGCCATCGATTTGGTGTTTTGTGTATAGGTGATCAATGTTGATATCTATGTTTATAGTGCTAGGTCAGGCACGATACATTTGGATGTCATCATGTAAATACACAATTCAATAAAAATACCACAGCTATTTATGCACTGAAACGTAAGAGATGGGGGCATGATTTCACAAGGAATAGGGAGGGGAGTTAGTCAAACTCCTGAGCCATAGGGTGAGACCAGATGTCAATGGGGGAACCCATAAACCCTTAGCTACCTTTTTTTCCTCTATCCTCAATCATACAATTCTTTCAGAAGAGCGGTTGAGGCACTTAATGTCTTGGGAAGAGCAAGGCATGGAAGTCGGTTTCGTGACTGAGCCTACCTGTAGCCTGCAGTCTGGAAAGATGCGTTCTTGCTTCTAAAGCAAGCAATCTTGAGGATGTGTGCCTAGTCCATCATCCTTTTATTTTCACTTAAACGTTGTTGGTCATTCCGGGGGGGATTCAATCATTGATTTCATTCTATGTTCTTCATCGTCCTGAGTCTCAGAGAGCGTTTTGGCTCACACAGAGTTTCTAGAAGTATTTTCCTTGGTCAAGACCCTGGTTGTTGGGTTACAGTGTTATTATGAACCACAAAATGGTATGAAACCTTGTTTCTCTGTGTTATAGAGTGGTATGCAAGCCTGGTCATTTGTGTTATAGAGTGGTATGCAAACCTGGTCATTTGTGTTATAGAGTGGTATGCAAATCTGGTCATTTGTGTTACAGTGTGGAGCCTTGTGTTTTTGAGTTACCTTGTGGTTTGTTGTGATGTGCACCCTCATTCAGGTATGAACTGTATGCAATAATTAGGAGTGGAAGAGATGTTGAATGGGCTTGATAAACCTAGTTAAGAGAAGAAGCTCACAAAAAGATAAGAGTGGATAATGAATCTTCTCTACACACCCTGAAGAGAACTGGAAGGGAAGGTATAGCCCAAGGGACTCTGTAGCAGAGAAGGGGATACTTCCTTGTGTTGAGGTGCAGGTAATGTGGATGCCTGGCGAGAAAGATATTGTGGAGGTGTCCCTAGCTCTTGAATGAGCCACTAGCTTAGCCATTCTTCCTTCCATTGCCTTAGCAGCTTGATCAACCCAAACATAGATTGGCTCGAATAGAAACCAAATAAACCCAATTGTATATTGGCTTGGTTGGGAAAACCTGATAAACCCAATCGAAAATTGGCTTGGCTGAGCATCCTGATAAACCCAATTGGTAGTTGGATTGGCTATGTCTTGTTGTGCATTTTGGCCATGTTTGTAATCCTTGGATGGAAAGCTTGATAAACCCAACAGTGAATGTTGGCTTGGTTGAGTAGCCTGATAAACCCAGTAGTGAGATGGCTTGGCTATGTAGCCTGATAAACCCATATGTTGGCTTGGCTGGTCCTTAATGTAAATGTTGGCTTGACTGTGTGTAGTCTGATAAACCCAACAGTATGTTGGCTTGATTGTGTAGTCTGATAAACCCAGTTGTGTATTGGCTTGTATGCCTGCAGCCTGATAAACCCAACTGTGTGTTGGCTTGGTTGGATAGTCTGATAAACCCAATTGAAGGTTGGCTTGACTGTGTGTGATATGATCTGGTTGTGTGTGAATCAGATGTTCCCTAGTTCCTTGTGGAAATCATTCCCAGCTCGGGGGTGGCATTTTTGTTGAGACATTAATGAACACAACTGGCATATGGTTGGGTGGAACGTTGCAGCAACATAACTAGTTGCGGGACAGCTTCATCTTCAAAGATAAGCATTCTCTGTTATTCTTATTTATGCAATGTATTTGCATATGAATGAATTGAATATGATGAATGCTTGTTAATAATTTCAGTAGAGTTTACTGTTGTTAAATGTTCTTTTATGTTTCAATATATTCTACTTATGATCATGGAGGCTAGAAGCCTGGTTACGAATTGAGAAGGCATCTGACTTGAGTGTTTTTGCACCCTGAAATACGCCTGCAGAAGTCAGGAGGTGGAAGAGAGAAGTGAAACAAGGTAGAATGTTGGGTTTTCTGCACCCCAGGATCTGCCTACGGAAGGCGGAAGGAGGAAGCGTAAAGGAGTCGAAAATTCAAGGCAGAAAGTGTTCTTTCCGCACACCAGAATTTGCCTGTGGAAGGAGGAAAGAGGGAGGCGAAAAGTGGGGAAAAGGATAATGCGGAAAGTTGGTTTTCCACAAACCGAGATCCGCTCGTGGAAGTGCAGAAGGCAGAAGGGCGAAAGTCGAAAGGCGGAAAGCCAAAATATAGAGTGATCGTTTCATAAGTTTTCTGATTCCCGATTCTGCAGTGGAAGGCGGAAAGGTGGAACTCAGAAGGCGGAAAGTGGACAAGTCAAGGTATTGATATGTTGAGTTTCTGATTCTCGGTTCCGCAATGGAGATCAGAATGGGGAATGTGGAAGGCGAAGTGTGGAAAGGATAGGTTTAGTACGGAAAAGGTATTTCCAGCCATAGAGTGGATATGTCAAAGGCGAAACGACTGTCATAGTGGGTTCTAAGCGCAAGAATGAATGTTAAAGGATGGTTACATGACCCACGATTGTGTGAAAAGAGATAGTAAAGATAAGTTTTAAATTATTCCGCATATCAATCAAGTGTATGGGCACCGTGTTCATGACATCATGGTATATCAGAGCAATATTAGCATAGCGGGTACGCTATAGTGTGGTATCAAAGCTAATGTTTACAACATTGGGCCCAAATAGGTCAAGTGAATAGTTTACAAAGTTATTGGTTACAACATTGAGCCTAAATGGGCCAAGTTAAATAGCTTGCAGAGAGAAAACTACAGCAAGATAGAGCGTTATTTAGCAAAACTGCTAAATCTAACTAACACGGCCAAATGTCCTAGGAAGCGCTCAATAAAGAGCGGACTTCAATTGATGGTGAACTCGATTACGTAAAGATTTCATGCCCAGCCTCTGCCACTAACTTACTTGTTAGTTAATTAGAGAAATAAACTGACAACCGTTGATCTTTCTTCGCCCAAATCCTGACCGTTGAAATATGCGAGCCCTTTTAAAACATAGTGCTCCATAAAGTGACTTTCTTACCTCCAATATTTGAGTGTGATATCCAATGGGGAGGGGACACGTCATTTATGCACATTTTCTATTGCGCACAACAAAATTTACTTTGCCTGCGCTAGTTCTCCCAGTGAAATCGTTGTCAACCGTTGATTTGTTTGGGGATCAACCTTGTCTGTTTATATTAATCTTCGTCGTGGTGATTAGTTTCCAATTTCGTAACTCAATGCCCTTTTATCCTCCTCACTCTTTTACTTGTGAAATCTCTCCTCAACCATAGATTTGCTTCTACCACTATCTCCACCATCCACGCCTGCATCACTTGGTAAGTAATTTATAAATTTCTAAGATTGTCTAATAGGGTGTTTATTAACACATTTTTGCAGAGTCATAGTGCAGATTGGAAGAGTTGTTTTTTGGCTCGACCATGAGAACCTACAACATGAATGATGCACAGGATTCCTATGGGCACGAGGCAGATGTTATGGGGGAAACATTCGAGTTGGAAACGTTGAGACAGAGTCTAATGGGAGAATATATAAAGAGACTCCCCCAGATATTGCAGCCACAATGAGAAGCCTAAGGGTGGAAATACATAGTTATAGAGAAGACAATGAACAGGTGATTAAATCTTGGGAAGAGAACAACCAACTAAATGCAGCCATGCTGCAAAGTTTAACAGACATCCAAAGGTAGATGAACTCTGGGCATTGGGTAGTAAATCCAAAAGGAAGTAAGAGCAGTGCCAGAAGAAGAAGAAGGTATTCTAGTGGATCATCTAACTCTGAAGGATCCAATGGGGGTTCAAGCTCTTAATCTCACAAGAATAAGAGGAAGAGGCATTATCGAAACAATTCACGGGATTAATCTAAGAAGGAAAGGCCTCCTACCTTTAATCGTGAGGTAAATTCTAGTCAAGAAGCTGAAGCTTGGCTTCTTGGGATGAAGAAATATTTCCAATTCCAAGACTAGTACTTTGGAAATATGAAGCCAAGGGTATCCATCTTCAATATGAATGGAAGAGCATCTATATGGTGAGAGTAACTCAGGAAAGTGAAGAAGATCAATGATAGAAAGATCGTGTGGAAGCAGTTCAAGAAGTATTTGAAGCAGACGTCTCTCTGACAGGTACTATGTTGACAAGATTAAAGAGTTTCATGAGCTAAAATTGGGGCAGTTGACAAAGATGTTGGTTGCGGACCATGATCTTCCAGATCCAGAGAATTTATTCAGCTGTGTTTGTACCTTAGGTTTACTGTACACTCGTTCCCCAACTTTGGGATGTTTGTTGGCCAAAAGTTTTGCGGACCCATGGTATTGGGTTAATCGTATTATTTTCCCATGGTATTTCCCCTATAAAAGAAAAGCATTGTAATATAGTTGTGTATGGTATTGTATTGTATTGTAGCATTGTAAACAATCTATGCGATTGTGTGAGAGAGACAATGAGAGCATGAAGAGGAAGTGCAGTGGTATTACTGCAGGTTGTATCTCTTCATCTTTCTAAACGGTAATAAAAGGACTGGAAATTTATGAGTGGACGTAGCCCATCGTTTGGGTGAACCATGTTATATATGTGTCTCTTTGTAATGTGTTTAATGTGTTTTGCATCTTGTTTAATGATTTAACTGTATAACTGTTATTACTCTGCGGTCATGTTTTGTAACAAAATACGGGGTTGAGTTTGATGAACCTAGAAATCTAGAAGAGGTTATAAGGAAGGCCAAGTATTTCTATGATCATAAAAAAAACAAACTGAATATTTATAAGGCATGGAAGGACAAGAAGAATGAGAATTTTGACTAAAGGAAGAAAGGTTTCAAACCTTCTCACTTCCGAAATTAGCAAAGGAAGCCATCACAAGCCGTGACTAAGCCATCCAGAGTGATGGAAGACATGCCACGAGATTCAAGAGAGATCAGAGAGCCACTCCAATGCTGGAGATGTGGAGGTAACCATGCAGAGGAACTATCTGCTTGAGAATGGGTTTGTAAGGCAAGCTCACAACGTTCAAGAAGCAGAAACTGTGGATCAAGTAGCAAGGATCGTCCCTATAATTTATGTAGTGCTAGAGGACCGCTAGGCAGATCATTAGTCAACTGTGGTTGAAGTTGAAGGTAATATTGCTGAGAAATATGTTTATGTTTTGATTGACCCTGGATCTAGTCACATTTATATTACTCCTAGAGTTGTTGAGATTTGTGCTTTTAAGAAGTTAAATCATAGAAAACCATGGTTAGTTCAAGTAGCCACTGGAATAAAGAGAAAAGTTAGTGAATTGGTAGAGAAATTTCCATTAGAGATGGATAGGTTAGTCACTTATGCAGATCTGAATGTTCTACCACTTGGTTCCTATGATATCATCATTGGAATGGAATGGTTACAAGCACACAGAGTAAAGATTGATTGTTTCAATAAGACTTTTGAGTGCATAGATGAAGAAGGAAATGCAAGGGTTGTAAGAGGCATTCCAAAGGTGATTTCTATTAGTCATATTTCAGCGATGCAGCTGAAAAAGTTCTGTATGAAAGGTTGCAGATTGTATGCATCCCATGTTTTGGAGGCAACAGAGAATGACACTCCTAGATTGAAGTACTTTAATATATTGCAGAAATTCAGGGATGTTTTCCTGGTGATATTCGAGGACTTCCTCCAAAGAGAGACATCAATTTTACAATTGACCTTGTGCCTGGAGCAGCACCAGTGTCTAAGACACCCTACAAGATTAGCACACTAGAACTTCTAGATCTGAAAATGCAGTTGCATGAGTTGTTGGAAAAGAAGTATATCAGGCCAAGTGTTCCCTTAGGGGAACCAGTTTAGTTTGTGAAAAAGAAAGATGGTACACTCAGGTTATGTATTGATTATAGGTGATTGAATAAGGTTACTGTAAAGAATAAACACCCTCTACCTAGAATTGATGACCCTTTTGATCAAATGATAGGATCCAAAGTATTTTCCAAGATTAACTTGAGGTCTGGTTACCATCAGGTAAGAATCAAAGATGAAGATATTCATAATACAACCTTTAGAACAAGGTATGCACATTATGAGTTTGTAGTGGTACCATTTGGTCTCACAAATGCACCAGCTACATTTATGTGTCTCATGAATAGCAAGTATCTAGACAAGTTTGTTCTTGTCTTCCTAGATGACATTCTTATTTATTCTAAGAATGAAGAAGAGCATGAAGAACATTTGAGACTGACATTGAAATTTCTAAGGGAGCATAAGGTGTATGAAAAGTTGAGCAAATGTGACTTTTATAAAGATAGAATCCATTATTTGGGTCACATTATTTCAAAGGAGGGCATCTCTGTAGACCATGAAAATATTGAATCCATTATGAATTAGCTAACCCCAAGAAATGTGATAGATGTGAGATCTTTTATGGGTCTTACAGGATATTACAGGAGGTTCATTGAAGGATTCTCCAAGGTTGCACATCCAATCACTTCTTTGCAAAAGAAGGGGATAAAGTTTGAATGGACACCAAGATGTGAGCAGAGCTTCCAACAGTTGAAGAATCTTCTTAGAAGTGCACCAATTTTTAAAATTCAGACCTAGAAAAAGACTTTGTGGTGTGTACTGATGCATGTAATCAAGGACTTGGAGGATTTCTTATGCAAGACAATCACGTGGTATTTTATGAGTCCAGAAATTTAACGGAACATGACAAGAACTATGCTACTCATGACTTAGAACTTGCAGCCATAGTACATGCTCTCAAGATGTGGAGACATTACTTAATGGGCAGAAAGTTTGAGCTAAAGATGGACCATTGTGGTCTGAATTACTTGTTTGATCAACCTACTCTAAATGCTAGGAAACCTAGATGGTTGGAGTTTTGGTGTGAGTTTGATTTTGAAATCAAACACATAAAAGGAAAAGAAAATAGAGTGGTCGATGCACGCAACAAGAAGGTGCATAAAATGCATGTGGCATCTCTTAGTATTTTGCAATCACACTTGAGATAGTAGATTATTAATCATACTGTTGAGGTTGAAATGTATGTGCAAATAAAGGACAAGTTGCAGTAGCAAAGTCTTGAAAAGAAGTATGATGGATATAAATTGGAAGAAGATGAACTTCTTACCTATAAGAACATAATTTATATTCCAAATGTAGTATACTTGAGGAGAATTGTTATGCATGAGATCGATCAAGCTCCATATTCTGGTCACCCAGGATATCAAAAGAAAATTGCTACAACCAGAAAGCAGTAATTTTGGCCAGGAATGAAAAAGGAAATTGTTGAGTATATTTCTAAGTGCATGAAATGTCAGCAGGTAAAGGTTGAGCATCAACACCCAGCAGGGTTATTGCAGCCTTTGTCAATCCCAGAATAGAAATGGGAAGTTATTTGCATGGATTTTACCACAGGATTTCCAATGACTTGGAGACAACATGATTCCAACATGGTTGTGGTGGAAAAGTTGACAAAGGCATCACATTTTATATTGGTTAAGTCCACATATAATACTGATGCCATTGCAAAAATATTCATGAAGGATATTTTCAGATTGCATGGATTTCCTAAAGCAATAATCTTTGACGAGGATCCTAAGTTTACTTCCAAGTTTTGGAAGGTTCTGTTTGCAAATTTGGGTACCAAGTTGAACTTCAGCACTGCCTATCATCCTCAAACAGATGGACAGACAGAGAGAGTGAATCAAGTGCTTGAATACATGCTTCGCTTGTATGCGATAGACAAACCATCTAAGTGGGGAGATTATTTACACTTGGTAGAGTTTGCATATAACAATGGACAACAAGCATAATTGGGAATGAGTCCATATGAAGCCTTGTATGGAAGAAGGTGGAGGATACCAGTGACTTGGGACAATCCAATGAACATGATTGTGCTTGGTCCAAAATTTCTCAAGGAAATGGAGCAAGAGGTTTTCAAGATTAGGCAGAACCTTAAAGTGGCCCAAGATAGACAGAAAAGATATGCAGACAAGTATAGAGTGAACAAAATGTTCAGTGTTGGGGATCGTGTTTACCTCAGAGTGAGGCCAAGGAAGAGTTCCTTGAAGCTTGGAAGTTGTGGCAAGTTGTCACCTAGATATTGTAGGCCTTTTGAAGTGCTTGAAAGAATAGGGACAACTACATATAGACTTGCATTTCCTACTAGCACTAGAGCTCGTTTTTCATGTTTCTTTGCTTAAGAAATATGTACATGATCCTAACAATGTGATAAATTTAGATGTGATCCAGGTGGAACCCTAGGGAGTTTTCCAAACTGAGCCATTGCGCATCCTCAACAGGATGGTCACATTGCTCTAGAATTGAGCCATTGGACAAGTAAAGGTGCAGTGGAAGCACCACGGTCCAGATGAGGCTACGTGGGAGATGGAGGATGCCATGCGATTGGCACATCCAAAAAAATTCAATTTTTTAAAGCACTGAGGACAGTGCTAATGAAGGGGGAGGGGAATGTAACACCTCGGTTTTGACCCCCATGGTATTAAAATTGTACATGATGTATATATTGTATTGAAATCATGACAAGGAGTCTAAGGCCAAGGCCCTGCCATCGATTTGGTGTTTTGTGTATAGGTGATCATGGTTGATACCTATGGGTATACTGCTAGGTCAGGCATAGTACATTTGGATGTCATCATGTAAATACACAATTTAATAAAAATACCACAATTAGATATGCACTGCAACATAAGAGATCGGGGCATGATTTCAGAAGGAATAGGGAGGGGATTTAGTCAAACTCCTTAGCCATAGGGTGAGACAAAATGTCAATAGGGGAACCCATAAACCCTCAGATACCTTTTTCTCCTCTATCCTCAATCATTCAATTCTTTCAAAAGAGTGGTTGAGGTAGTTAATGTCTTGGGAAGAGCAAGGCATGGCAGCCGATTTTATGACTGAGCCTGCATGTAGCCTACAGTCTGGGAAGTCGCGTTCTTGCTTCTGAAGCAAGCAATCATGGGTATGAATTGTTGAATTTTAATGGTTATATCATATCTTAAAACATTTAGCATCATAACAGCATAACCATAAGCCAAAATATCACTGAAAGATAGACAAGCACAACCACACAAAAAGAACACAAAGATTTATCCTGGGAAAATCCTAATGGGAAAAACCCAGCAAAAGATTCCTCAATATAGATGCCCCAAAAAGATAAAAGGTAAAATCCAAAAGACAGATCCTCCTTCTTCTCCAGCTACAACTCTTTCTCTCTCTCTCTCATGCGCCACATAAGTGAGTGTGTGTGTGTGTGTCAAATGAGGAGCGCCACACCTCTATTTATATTCTTCTGTTCACTTAATATTAGATTCAGTTATGTAGGCTCAAGTAATCCTAATTTAATATTGTAGGCTCGAGTAACCACAACTGGGGTACTAATGACCCAACTTAGAACGAAAGGGACTTCCTCATGACTCTTATTAGTTCTCATGATTAGAAACATCAGGGTATAACGAAATACAAGTGATTCTCCCGGTAGGAACATGGGGGACCACAAAAAATACATATAGAATACTATTCGAAGTTACAGCATTTCAACACTCCCCCGTAACAAGAAGGGTATTCTACAACAACAATAGTAGGAGAAGGAGGGCATCATCAGCATCATCATCAGGGTAACACATCTATAAATCATTGGAAGATTTTCGACATCTTCAACATATAGTATTCATCTTTAGATAGCAGCAGCAACACTTTGACCATTCGATCGACAGCATCATCATCAACATTTTAATCTTTTCAACCAGCAATCATCATCATCAACAATACTTTGAGCAACATCATCATCAATACTTTGATCTCTCAATCAGCAACATCATCATCGTCAGCAACATCATCATCAACACTTTGATCTCTTGATCAACAGCATCATCATCGTCAGCAACATCATCATCAATACTTTGATCTTTCGATCAAACAACATCATCATCATCGGATTTTATCTTTCGATCAGACACCATCATTATCGTCATCAGCAATACTTTGATCTTTTGATCAACAACATCATCATCATACTTTGAATTTTTGATCAGCAACATCATCATCGTCATCATCAATAATTTGATCTTTCGATAAACAATATCATCATCATCATACTCTAAACTTTCAATTAGCATCATCATCATTATCATATTTTGAATTTTCGATCATCATCATCGTATTCTGATCTTTCGATCAGTAACATCACCGTCATCACATTCTAATCTTTTGATCAATAACATCATCACACTCTGATCTTTCGATCAGGAACATCATCATCATCACACTCTAATCTCTTGATCAGGAACATCATCAGCAGCAGCAGCAACCTGTAATCCACAATACAAAGACAAAAGTCTTCGGATCTCTTTTGGACTTAAAGTCCAGAGATGATATAATCACACCACATTCTCAACAACCAAAGTCACTAGATTTAATTATGGGATAATCACTCCCTATCACTTTAGGACTAAGTCCAAGGATGATGCAATCCTACCACGCTCTCGAGTGCCGAAGTCACTGGATCCATTCTGAACAAAAGTTCACGAATGATACAATCCTACCACATTCTCAAGTACCGAATTCACCAGATCCATTCTGAACAAAATTTCACGGATGATACAATCCTACCACATTCTCGAGGACCGAAGTCACCGGATCCATTTTGAAAAAAAGTTCACGGATGATACAATCCTACCACATTCTCGAGTACCGAAGTCACGGGATCCATTCTGAACAAAAATTCACAGATGAGACAATCCTACCACATTCTCAAGGACCGAAGTCACCAGATCCATTCCAAACAAAAGTTCACGGATGATACAATCCTACCACATTCTCGAGGACCGAAGCCACCGGATCAATTCTGAACTGAAGTCAAGGGATGATACAATCCCACCACATTCTTCACGACCGAAGCCACCAGATCCGTTCTGAACCAAGGTTTAATGAGGATACAATCCTACTACATTCTCAAGGACCGAAGTCACCAGATCTATTCTGGACATATGTCCCGCGATGATACAATCCCTCTTCATTCTTTAGTACCAAGGTCATCGGGTCACTTTAGGACAAGTGTCTAGGGATGATACAATCCCACCACATTCTCGAGGACTGAAGTCACCAGATTGGTTCTGGACAAATGTCTCGGGATGATACAATCCCTCTTCATTCTCGAGGATCAAAGTCACCGGATCACTTTAGGACAAGTGTCCAGGGATGATACAATCCCACTGCAACATCATTGCTCCCCCTTTCGAGGAAGGTCTTTCTGAACAACTCCAATCTTGTCTCGAAGGTGTTCAAACTTTACCCGAGATAGAGGCTTTGTCAACACATTAGTGTTGAATCATCATCTTGTAACATCATCATCTAAACCATTATCATCTACATCTTCAGTATGTGAATACTGAACTATCATCATCTGTATCTACAGTATGTGAATACTGAAAGCATCATCATCTATATCTTCAGTATAGAATACTGAATCACCATCATCTGCATCTACAGTATGTAAATGCTGAAACATCATCTACATATTCAGTATGGGAATACTGAAACATCATCATCTGTATCTTATCTCGAATGTAGAAATGATATATTTCTATGTGCTTCGATGGAGCACTGGGTTCTCTGTCATCTTTATACAATTTTGTTTATCACATAGAATCACAGTAGTATCCAATTCCAGGTTGAATAAACCTGACATCATCCTCTAAAGCCATATGGCTTCACAACTAGCAGAGCAAGTTGCTATATATTTTGCTTCAGCCATGCTAAGAGCAATATTGGGTTGTTTCCTGCTAAACCATGAAATCATAGTAGACCCTAGACAAAAGCATCCACCTAAAGTGCTTTTCCTGTCTGAGACACTTCCATCCCAATCTGCATCTGTATAGCCATACAATCTGTAATCATGGTTTCCATCATAGTATAGACCAAAGTCTATAGTCCCTTTTAGATATCTCATCACATGTTTTGCAGCTATTAGATGAACACCTCTAGGTTGAACTAGATAAGGTTTTCATAGAAAAATAAATGTATGGTCTGGTATTTGTTAGATACATCAACGACCTAATAATATGTCTGTTTTGAGTCACATCCACTAACTCTGACGAGTCATCAGCTAACAAATTCAGGTTGGAATTCATGGGTGTGGCCATGGCTTTACATTCCAACATATCAAATCTTTTCAAAATTTCCACTACATAAAAAATAGTTCATCCACATACAGTAATAGTATGCCAGGTTCATCTTCTATAAACTTGAAGTGAAGGTTAGGGTTAGCTTTAATCTTGGTAAATACCAAGCTCGTTAGGAAACTATCTATCCTTCCATACCAAGCTCTGGGAGCTTGCTTCAGGCCATACAGGTCCTTCTTCAACTTGCATACATGATTCCATCTATCTTCAACTTCAAATACTTGTGACTATTCGATGTAAAACTCTTCCTCAATCATACCATTAAGGAAGGATTGTCTTTACATCCATCTGGTGCATATCCCACTTCATCATGGAAGCAAGTACCATGATAGTTCTGAAGGAAGTGTACCTTGCTTCCTGGAGCAATTGTCTCTTCAAAATTAATTCCCTCTTTCTAAGAGAAACCTCTAGCCACATGTCTTTCCTTACTTCTATCAGTAGCATATTTTATCCTGTAAATCCATTTGGAAGATACCACATTCTTGCTTTCTAGTTTGAGTACTATATCCCAAACATCACTCTAGTATTCTTTCATCATAGCATCTTCCATGAGTTCATCTTGTCAGGTCATCAACATATCCTAGTC
The DNA here is from genome assembly GCA_001517045.1 of Pseudotsuga menziesii. NCBI lineage: Eukaryota > Viridiplantae > Streptophyta > Pinopsida > Pinales > Pinaceae > Pseudotsuga > Pseudotsuga menziesii. Next base: position 149,103 of record LPNX010325105.1, on the reverse strand, counting down.
TTGTGTATTCAACCTTGAAGGTTGGAACCCACTTTACTCTTGGTAAAGCTCGATCCATCAAGAAGATGTCCATCATGTCGTACCATTTCAAACTCAGAGATATTCTGTAGTCACTCCCCCTGAAGCAAAGCATCATCTTCCCTCTTCATTCTGTACAGGTGGTTCTCTTCTTGATATATACTTCTAATGGGTCTGGTCAATAGAGTATGTCATGTCATAGTCTATTCTTTATGAGGCAAACCGCGAACCTTTTTTTGTACACTTGTTCTGGTAGATCCATATGGAAGATACTATGGAATTCCCTTTAGGCATCCAAACCATATCATAGACATCATTCCCCGTGACCAACTGTTACTCTTTGATCATAGCTTCTTTCATAACTAGAAAGGTTAGCATCAATGATGTCACCCAACTGTGTTACACAACTAGAATGTGTCTGAGGCCCCTTACTTAGTTTTGGAAGTCTCGCCATTCTTTCCTCCATCTTGAGTTATATCTCGTACCCATGGTGGTCTTCATCCTTCGAGGTGGATCTACCACTTTCTGAAGCTCTTTCTTCCATCATGGTGTCTCTGACCCTGGGAGATTCAGATTCATGTTTATCTTGAATTGTCATCACTTATTCTTCGGAACAAGTCTCATCCTTCTTTTCTTTTAGGCGGTTCTATAGGACCTTTCCTATAATTCAAATGCACCAGTTGCATGGTTAGAAACATTTCATATAACATATGCATAACGACGCATCATTCAACTGTTTATCCAATACAACATTCATCCATATCTCACAGAAACTTTCTAGATGAGATCATTGAGATTGTGCACTAATCCAATATGTCAGCAATGAGGTTTCATTCTAGATAAGTAGCAATGGAGAGTTGTATAGCACCATGAGCTACTTACCCATCACATGCATATTAGTAGTATATTGTCATTAATGCAAACATTCTATCATGCATAACACATAAACTGAATATAAGACAATATCATGAAATGCCAAATGAATACTTATCTTTTATTCGTTTCATGGGTAACTCCTTGATCCTTCTACTTCATCATCTTCTTCATTCATGACATCATCATTTCTTATCCAAATGCTAGGATGGATAAGAGGTTCTTCAAGAATTGACTTCTTCATATTCCTCATCGCTTGAGGGATCTTCTTTGAATAGTGAGTGCTTGATCTTCAGTTGCTCCCATCTTCTCGTCTCTTATTATGAGTCGAGTTTCTTCTTGTGTAAGGCTTTAGCCTCATTTCCCTTTGGAACTGGAACCTCTCCACTTATGTAGGTGTCCAATTCATTTTATTCAAGAACCAGTGAAATCCTATGCTTCCATGCTTGGAAGTTTTCAGCTTCACCAAGCTTGTCATCAAGCTGAGGTGCTAGGTCATTTTGAAATGAGAACCTCAAATGTAAATGGCAAAAGATTAGATCTTATCGGTTTGAGATGATCGTCCTGGTTCTAGATCTGGATGATCTAGGGTTTGTCAGAGAAACCCTAATTTTCAAAACTTTGAATCTTTCATATATGATTGGATATAAATATGTGCCTCCTGAAGGTGATCTGAGCAGCATATTCATTTTCCCAAAACTATGATTAGAATTGCAAAATATCTGATGCCCTAGTTTTCTTCAGTTTCTTCTACATATTTCCTGGTATTGTTTCTATGGTATCTCTAAAATTCATGCTTCTCTATATCTAAAATTTATTGCTGAGTTAGCCTCATCTATCCTCTGTCCAACACCATAGGTTTGAGAAGAATTGGTTTCACCAGTTGGGACTTATGCGCGTTTTACCAAGGTGAAATATTTTAGGACTGTTCAGAAGAGCGAACTTGTACGTATTGCCACGTGTCACTGTTTCATCTTCGGGATCTAAAATTTTTACCACTGAAATTAAAGTCCATGCCCTTTCTGGAACCTCTTGTGAAATTTCATTTTCACCTTCGTAGCCCAAAATATATCAATCCTCCCTAGGTATCCTATTTAAGGCTAAATCCTGAGAGAGGCTAGAACCCTAACTTGGAGGAATCATATCTCCTAGAATATAGCGAATCTGAGGGTGAAACTTTTACCCAGTGTACATCAGGAATTTATCTTCAACCTATGAAAGTTTTAGCTCCATCTTGAGATATAGCGAATCTACCAAAACTACTAGTTTTAGTATTTTAGAGCTTTCAAGCATTAAACCCTAATCTTCCATAGCTGCAGTTGTAGCACTGTTTCGGATGCACAATGACTTCTTTCGGGGTGGCTCTAATACCATGTTGAATTTTAATGGTTATATCAGATCTTAAAACATTTAGCATCATAACCGTAATCCAAAATATCGTTGAAAGATAGACAAGCACAACCACACAAAAAGAACACAAAGATTTATCCTGGGAAAACCCTAATGGGAAAAACCCAGCAAAAGCTTCCTCAATATAGATGCCCCAAAAAGATAAAAGGTAAAACCCAAAAGACATATCCTCCTTCTTCTCCAGCTACAGCTCTTTCTCTCTCTCTCTCATGCGCCACACAAGTGAGTGTGTGTGTGTCAAATGAGGAGCGCCATGCCTCTATTTATATTCTTCTGTTCACTTAATATTAGACTCAGTTATGTAGGCTCGAGTAACCACAACTAGGGTACTAATGACCCAACTTACAATGTAGGGGACTTCCTCATGACTCTTATTAGTTCTCCTCATTAGAAACATCGTGGTATAAAGAACTACAAGTGATTCTCCTTGTAGGAACATCGGGTACCACAAAAAATACATATAGAATATTCTTCGAAGTTACAATATTTCAACATGCATTCCCAGTCTGTCATCCTTGTTTTTTTCACCTAAAATTTGTTGGTAATTTCAGGGGAGGTTTGATCATCGATTTCATTCTATGTTTTTCATCGTCCTGAGTCTCAGAGAGCGTTTTGGCTCACGTGGAGTTTCTACAAGTATTTTCCTTTTTCGACACCCTGGTTGTTGGGTTATAGTGTTATTCTGAACCACGGAGTGGTATGAAACCTTGTTTCTCTGTGTTAAAGAGTGGTATTCAAACTTGGTCATCTATGTTACAGTGTGAATCCCTGTGTTGTTGAGTTACCTTGTGGATTGTTTTGATGTGCACCCTGGTTTGATTCTGAACCATATGCAAGACTTAGGAGTAGAATAGATGTTGAATGGGCTTGATAAACCTAGTGTTGATGGGCGTATTTGACTAAGCCCGCAACGGGGGAAAACGACCCAGTCCGGGACCCTTAGAACAGGCTCCAAGCTGTTTGGAATAGCCGCTCCCAACAGGTTTAAAGGCTCTGTTGGCCTGGGATCCTAGAAGACTAATGCTTACAATTAATGCTACTGATAGTTAGTGTCGATCCTATTCTTATAATTACAAAAGTTAACCTAAGTTATATATTACAAGAACTGAAAAATGTTAAGTTAAATTACTCAAAACCATTAACTCTAAATACATAAATAAGACCTAAATCTGTACAGGATTCATATACTTACAAAATCATGTTATATTTATGCACAGATGTACAGTAATTACATAAAAGGATAAACTGAAAATAATTAATGAAAAAGATCTGACTCCACGGGGTTCTTTAGATAGTACAAAGACAAAAACTGAATAGAGTATGATTCTAATCTAATACCTATCCTGATCAGGAGCAAAAATTAATTTAACCTGCAGCCAACTGTTGTTGATAAAAGCACTGTACGTAAACATTTGCTAATATTTAAAGAAATTCAAATATTGCAAATCATACAAGCCTCATTACACATTACGTAATAATAATATCAATTATTAACTACAGAATATGATATACCAACACAGTTAAAAACAGGAACAGCCGATACCTGGCAAATTATATTCGCACAATTCAACAAAGGAAATTATAACAAACATCATAATATAGGAAAGCAGATATCAAAACTGAATAGATATTATAAGACACATAAAAAGTTTTAAAACTGTAAATGTGTGTAAAACATCACCAGCCCAAACATCATAACAACCGACAGGTAACTGTCTAGGAGCTCAAATAGAACGAGCCAGCAATTTTGTCCTTGCTTCCCCAAAGTATCGACCCCTCTAATGTTCACTATCAGCCCTTTAAATACATCTTGAGTTTTCCCAAAATACATTATCAGAAGCTAATAAACAAGATTGCGATCCCTAACTAATATCAAATAAAAACGACAAGTGGAACATGTCGTTTTTCAACCAACGCACAACTATTCCATCCATCACATGGGATCGAAAACCAAAGAGTGGCACCTGTAAAGCAATCCTCCCAAAATCGATTTGTCTCCAGAAATACAGGGATCGCCAACATAACTGAAATCCTCAAAATCGGGGAAAAAGATATTACTATCTGCAATACCACATACAGGAATTATAATTAAAACATAATTAAAATAATAGCAAACAAAATCATCAACAAATAAATTCGAAACAAACTAATACCTGAACTTGATCAATTAAATAACATATCACCAAACACTATAGACCGGCTGGGGCATTGAAAACCTGAATGTTAACTCCACTAGATTGACTTGGTGAAGGAGCTTTAAACTGCATTAAGGCGATCCGAGCATTGAGCTCACGCAGCTTTTCCTCACTTTTCTCATTCGCATCCTGCAATTTAAGGACTCTCCTTATAAGTTTGTTTTTGTGATTCCTTAATCGTGAAAGATTCTGATTGCTCTCGTCGACTTTTACTTTTAAACCTGCATTATCAACTTTTAACAAGTCACGACTCGCCACTATCTCGTTCATCTTTTCTTCCATTCGGCAAACCCTGTCCAACAGACAACTAATGAACAGTGGCTGAAAAGTTTCCCCAATTACACGAGGAACGTCCGAGGTTGTTTTAACAAACTTCTCCTTTTCCACAGAGTCAATCGTGAAATCAGCTTGAACCTCCTGAACTTTCTTATCGACTGATGGAGGACTATCACCATCAAAAGTGACACTGACACCAAGCTCAACAGGCTGAACCTCTACAGACAGAGAAGGGGTTTCAAAGATATCTTCAACTATCGCAGGGTTACTCTGCTCAGCTAGATTAGCAACAAACTCACAGTGAACCACATCATCATTAACAGGCGGACGAGTAACATTTTCCTCGTCATCAATTAAAACGGTTTCGACTGGAAGTTTATCATTCACACGGTTTTGTGCCACCTTGGCCTTCAACATGCTCCTGGTTAACCTTCTACCCAACTTGGACTTAGGTAAATTTCCCCGACGGTTTCCATCTTTGTCGCTACTGTTTGATGGAGTGACGGGCGAAATGGTTGGAGATTTCTTTACACGCCGAGACTATAAAGAGGCCTGGGAATCATCCTTTGAATTACACACAGGTGCTTGAGAGGGTTTTGTACTCTTAGGGTTTAATATAGATTTACTCAGAGGAGTCGAACCTGAAACCCTGTGTTTATTACAATCATCTGGGCTATCGAACATACAATGACAGAACCCTGAGAACCCATTTGCCTCTATGAATTGCTCCCATGAGCGACCAGATTTCATTAATTCATTCTCTATTAACATACGCACTAACCCGTGGTGAAACAGACTGTGACTTACATGTTTTGGTCCCTTCTTAATGGCGTTTGACATTTTAAACAGACTGTGAAGAAGATAGTAAGGGAGATTGATGGGAAATCCTATGAAAGCAGCCATCAAACGAAGGTGATACACATAGGCCGAAGACAACCTACCTTCGCAAGTTAAATAACGATGAATTAAATCGAGCACAGGGCGCCAATCTTTCAAGAAATACTTACGTGCAACCCCTGTTCGAAAGGACACATCTTGCGTCGGGTTCTTCAATAGACTCCGCCATTCTGTAATCTCCATCCTCTGATACTTGAACCACTTTTGTCCGGACAGAGGGAGACCTGTTGCATTCACAACCGACCTCTCATCAACTCGAAAACACAAATCTCCAACTTCAGCTTGATAATTTACCAGGGACAATGCGAATACTCTGGTGACTTCTGGATTGGAATCAGAAAACCTCTCTAAGAATGGCAACCACCCGACGTCCCTAACTTTCTGTAAAATCCCAGGGTTCGAATCCAATAGTGTTAACTCGTAAGGTTCAACTCTCACAACAGGAGCCATCGCTGATCGTTTGTGAATACGAAACCATGCACCAAGCACTCGCCACCACTGAATCAATGACAGAAGAGTAGGTTGAGAGCACTTGGAACCGAGACTTAGCAACAGTAAGTAATGCAAAGGGTGAGCCATGGGTAAATACAGTCGAAACCCTTGCGGGTTCGACATGATCAGAGCCATCACTACTCGGAGTGATAATCGTAAATGATGGTCGAAACCTCGAAAGACTGATGTTAACCCCATCTAGCCTGCATTAAATGACCAGAGAGCGCGAGGTGTACGTAGTTACAGGTGCTTCAATGGTGGACAGCCACGACAGGGAGTATGTACGTGGAGGACAAGGTAAGAATGAGTGTCATAATAACACTCTGAAATGGTGATAAACGTGACTCGTGCCATGAATCACTTCCAATACAACCATAATATACGCGACCTCAACCTTATGTTCGATCCATTCATCAAAGGTGGCGAACAATGATAAACCATATAGTTTAAAACTGGACCCTTTACATATTGTCAAATGCAAGTCAATATTAACGTAGCCCATGGTTAACGAACCTTAGGATGTGACAATGTAAATCATGTGTCCAAGCTTAAACATAATCCCAAAGCTTAAGATTTTAATCACCATCGCTCTACTTGGCATGAACACTATGTTAAACAACCTCATTAATATTTATAAAATGAAATCGACTAAACCAATGTCTATTATTCAAAGGAACATGCAAAACTAGGATAGACAACAGCGAGCATAAAAACCATGAATACTCATAAATCAATCTTCCTAGTCAAAGTTCATCCAGACCAGTAATTCAAAGGCAGCGATCTCATTGATCTAATGTAACTTGCAAAGGTTGTTCATAAATGTTGAACTTCAATCAATCAGTAGCCAAGGAAAAATCTTCCTTTCAGTAGCCGAACTTATCCCTTTAAAATTTAAACATTTCATCAAACAAAATGGGATTTTGTTTGATGAAATAATGATTTTAAAAGGCTGTTGAGCAGGGGCACAACACCTAGTGAAGAGAGGAACCTCACAAAAAGATAAGACTGGCAGGTGTTTCTTCTCTGCACACCCTGAAGAGTACTGGAAGGAAAGGTATAGCTCGAGGGACTGTGTAGCAGAGAAGGGGATACTTCCTTATGTTGGGGGGAAGGTAATGTGGATGCCAAGCCAGATAGATATTTTGGAGGTGTTTGTTTGGGTTTTGGGTTTAGCATCATGATGAACCCAAACATAGATTGGCTTGGCTGACGGCCTGATAAAACCAATTGAATATTGGCTTTGTTGGGTAGACTTGATAAACCCAATGAGAAATTGGCTTAGCTGAGCAGCTTGATAAACCCAACTGGTAGTTGGCTTGTATGTGTCCTATTGTACATTTTTGACATGTGTGTAATCCTTGGATGGACAACCTGATAAACCCAACTGTGAATGTTGGCTTAGCTGAGTAGACTGATAAACCCAGTAGTGAGATGGCTTGGTTGTGTATCCGGATAAACCCATATGTTGGATTGGTTGGTCCTTAATATAAATGTTGACTTGACTGTGTGCAGTCTGATAAACCCAACTGTATGTTGTCTTGGCTATGTATCTTGATAAACTCAACAGTGTATTGGCTTGTATTCCTACAACCTGATAAACCCAACTGTGTGTTGGCTTGGCTGGACAGTCTGATAAACCCAACTGAAGGTTGGCTTGACTGTGTGTGAGCATGTTGTTCCCTAGTTCCTTGTGGAAGTCATTCCCAGCTCGGGGGTGGCAGTTATGTTTAGAGATTAATGAACACAACTGACCTATGGTTGGGCGGAACGTTGCAACAACATAGCTAGTTGCGGGACAACTTCATATTCAAAGATAAGTATTCTCTGTTATTCTTATTTATGGAATGTATTTTCTTATGAATGAATTGAATATGATGAATGATTGTTAATAATTTCAGTATAGTTTACTATTGTTAAATGTTCCTGCATTGGCATCTATATATGCCTTGTATGTTTCAATATATTCTGCTTATGATCATGGAGGCTAGAATCCTGGTTAGAGAGTCAAAAGGCACCTGATTTGAGTGTTTCCACACCCCAGAATATGCCTGCGGAAGGCGGGAGATGGAAGAGAGAAGTGAAACAAGGCAGAATGTTGGGTTTTATGCACCCCGGGATCCACCTGCAGAAGGCAGAAGCAGAAAGGAGCAAGAAATTCAAGGAAGAAAGTGTGTTTTCTGCACCCCGAAATTCTCCTGCAAAAGGCGGGAGGTGGAAAGTGGGAAAAAGGATAAGGAAAAAAGTTGGTTTTCTGCGATCTGAGATCCGCCTGTGGAAGTGCGAAAGGTGGAAGGGCATAAGTTGGAAGGTGGAAAGCCAAAAGACAAAGTGATCGTTTCGTGGGTTTTCTAATTCCTGATTCTGCAGCGAAAGGCAGAAGTCGAAAAGAGGAAAGTGGAAAAGTCAAGGTATCGATATGTTGAGTTTCTGATTCCCGATTCTGCAGTGGAAGGCAAAAAGGGGAATACGGAAGGTGGGGTGCGGAAAGGACAGGTTCAGTGCGGAAAAGGTATTTCTGGCCACAAAGTGGATCTGTGAAAGGTGGAACGACTATCATGGTGGGTGATAAGCCTAAGAATGAATGTTAAAGGATGTTACATGACCCATGACTGTGTGAAAAGATATAGTAAAGATAAGTTTTAAATTATTCCGCATATCAGTCAGGTTCATGACATGGTGGTATATCAGAGCAGTGGTACGCTACAATTGACCTATGGAATCTACTGAGTAGTTACATCTTCTATACTTTTCTCCAACACATAGCTAATTCACATAGCTAGTGTAAGATTCAAAACTTTGAAAAAAATTCAAAATGATATTATAATACATGTCAATATCGAAAGTCAGTTATCCACTTATCTATTGTTGTTGGCTTACATTATCCTTTCCATGGTGACATTTTTTATTTCCTAAGCATCATGATAATTCTCAATGCAACACTATCTTTTAAAGAGAATTTACTCAACACCTTGCTTCACCAATATAAATTACAATGATAAGAACATACAATGCTTAAACAACTACTCACTAAATTTTGATATCTTTGTAAACTTTACAGTTTCGCTAAAAAGTTTAAAATCCCTGGCCTCCTTCTTAGTTTATACTTTTCTTTATAATCATGGTATCTCCTTCTTTTTAACTCTTTTGATATTGTGCATTTTTGTAAATTTTATTAATTTATTTTAAATTTTAATTAGATTTAAGTATTGATAGTGAATAAAAATTAAAAAAAATTAAAAAAATGTGTGTATATGGTTTTTTTTGTAATTGTTAAAGCAAAAACTATACACAATTCATGTGCTATTTCACAAAATAGCTTACACTTTTTAATTAAGAACATGACTACTTCTTTAAATTCTTATGTTACAATGATTTCTATTAAAAAATTGCATATATATCAATTTTTTAAATAAGACTATATTTTCTTTTTATTAAAGCATAGCTAGGAAAAAATATAACCCATGTTGTGAACTATTTATTAAATTATTAATTTCTTTAACAAAAGTTATGTACAACTTGATCACTACCCTATAACATAAAAACAAAAATCAATATTAAATAACAAAAGACAGAATAAAAGTTAAATCAAAATTTTCACAAATTCTATATAATTCAATTATAATGACCTTTGTTAACATATATTTGTTATCGTAGATATTAAAATGACCAACTTTCATTGTGTGGTAGAAAATAAAAACTAGCATTTGCATCAAGAGGTGCAAAAAAATGCCAAGAGGGTAAAAATATTATGTCTTTTCGCAAGCCAACCTTTGTGACTTACCTTGGGAGACTACATATTAATACTGAGTTTTGAAATTTTAGGTTAAGACATTTATAATTGTTGTGTTTTGGGGTTTCGATTTTTTATTATAAATTGAGCAAGAAATAATAAAAATTAGCTGACAGTAACCTAAAATTAACGCTTGCAATGATTATGTAGAATATTTGCAAATAATAATAAATTTCAAGCTCCTGCAATCCGTAACCCGAAAATTGCGGGATGTGGGTTTCGGGAAAGATTAGCAGGATGACGATCGATGGTATATATGTTATTCGATCTTTGATCGATGGATCGAAAGTATTTCGCATATGGGACTTGCGCAATGGATTGAATGGGGCTAGCTTGGCAAAATATCAAACGTACCCACGATCGAGCGGTTCAGATGAATGCAGGTTGCAGATCGAGGGTCTCTGTTGATTCCGTTGAATTAAATTGTGTAGGTGTTATCCTTGGTCTTGGTATTGAAATTGCGTGCATAAAAGACTCGGATCTTGATAAGAAGTTGATCCACAGTGAATATAACTGGAGAAGCTTAACGCTTAAAGGTCGTAAGGGATTATAAATGAAATCTATGTGGAGCTAAAGGATTCGTTCTTTTGAGTTTCCATATCGGCTAATGAACCAAATCTCCCACCGTCGACAAAATTTCCTGATGAACCTGGTACAGAAAGGACATTCCCACATACGATCTATTTTTTTGACCAGTAATTGAGTCCCCATACGCCATTCGCAACATCCTATAGGTCAAGACCATGTACCCAACATCGTCTGTTGTCCCAACACTGAGGATCCATCATGGAATTTAGATATTTGAAACAACAAATCTCGCCTCTACATGAAGCAAAGAAACGCGACCAGTCGAATCCACTCTCATCCCACCTCTAGCATAGGCGAAAGGGCAAGGAAGGTCAAGTCCAAATGCCTTGAGCCACCTGGGCATCAACGCGGGAGAACACCTACGGTCTTATCCATGGCCAGTATGATAATTGAAAATCAGAGGAGATGACTTGACTGGATTTTCCGCAAGGAATGAAGGTCCTCACTCACTTGTCACTTATACTATTGTTATGATGTCCAGTTGTCAAGTGTACAACTATGTTGGTAAGTTATTTTTGGGTCTGTCTGGCTCACCCTATATAGCGCTACCCTCCGGAGCTGCTGAGAAATGGGGACGAATGAACACTGAGAGAAAGGCCAAAAGTGCTCAATTACATGAGGTCTTGAGTTTTCTTGTAGACATCAATGGTTGTATGGTTTGAGAATCTCATTTTTCAAGGGGTACTGATGGTTGGCGAATAATAAATTATGTTCCTTTATCATCCTGGTTGTCTACACCAAGAAATTGACAACCATCAGGGCCTATATGTGATGCACTTTGAATTTTTCTGAATATTCATACCTTGAGCTGCACAATACGACGGTTTTCCTGTCCCTAGAGTGTCTCCCCATAAACCCTCGAAGAGGTCATGACTTCCAAAGTCCCACTGCATGGGGGCCATGTTCAGCGACAGCCAATCAAAGCAAATGCTCGTACTGGGGTGGCAGGTATCCGAAGTCTTCATCACCTCTTTTGTAATTCCCACTTACTAATTTTCTCTGAGGTGGTGATGGCGTTGAGGACACACCCCACTGTATTTCCTGTTGGAGAGCCTACTTCATGGGAGGTGAGGAGAACAAGAATGCCCCTCTCCAAGTCCCCTCATACAACAATGTTATCAAGACAAAGGGGAATTATGGGCAAGGATGAGCACAGAAAGCACATAAAGTCCTTTTCCAGTGTGTCAACCATGCAGAAAGGCATCGTTGAGGATGAAACACATAGGCAGGGAAGGAGACATGGCTGATCCAATAGACACACGAGTGGTTGAGCCCAGTGTGCTTACTGCATCCAACACTATACCTTTCTGTAATTTTATGCTAACAGAGATGCAAATTCATTATAATTAATATATTTCACAAGAGTTTGAGCATTTCGGGGCTTCAAACCATAGTCATATCATAATATTAGTTGGTTAAGGTTTGTTTATGGTTAATCTATTCCAAAATAGTGCTTGCTTATAAGAGCAATCTTAATAGTCTATGGTTAAACTTGGGGTCCTCTTACATTGTTAATAATTCAATTACATTTCAGGATCATTTGGACTCTCAACAAGAGACTTAGACTAATATTGTGTATTCAATAATGGGCAATGGTAAAGAAAATCATAATTTACTTTATGTAACCGATTTAAATAACAACCCAAGCTATGAAAGCATTTTCTCAATTAATTCATTTAAGAAATTATTTCAAGGTCTCTTTGTTTAACTAGCTTGTTTTTTTAGTACTTAAGAGAAGAATGGTAATTATTTCAAGTTTTATTTGTTTCATTTATGGCTCTTCCACTTTCGTTTGCACACAGCCATGGAAGCATACGTGGCTGATTCAATAGACAGACAAGTGGTGGAGCCCAGCGTGCTTATTGCATCCAACGCTATAATTTTCTGTAATTTTATGCTAACAGAGATGCAAATTCATTATAATTATTACATTTCACAAGACTTTGAGCGCTTAATATTAAAAATCTTATTAACAATGTTAGTTGGTTAAGGTTTGTTTATTTCAATAGTTGTGCTTAATTTATGGTTAATCTATTCCAAAACAGTGCTTGCTTATAAGAGCAATCTTAATAGTCTATGGTTAAACTATGAGTCCTCTTACATTTTTAATAATTCAATTACATTTTAGGATCATTTGGACTCTCGACCCAAAGCTATAAAAGCAAATTTTAAATCAATTCTCTGAACCAAACCTTCGTGACTCTCAATTAATTCGTTAAGAAATTATTTCAAGCTCTCTTTGTTTAATTAGCATGTTTTTTTTAGTACTTAAGAGAAGAATGATAATTATTTCCAGTTTTATTTGTTTCACTTAATCCATTATTTCAAGTTTTATTTGTCCATTTAGCTTTTAATGTTGTATGAAACATTTAACAATGATTACAACCCTTGGCATTTGTTTTCATTTACTTTTAAGACTATCATTAGGTGGGTAGTTATTAGGGAGGTGTTTGTTCATGAAATATGTTACTAGTAGGGGTTTTAAAACTTTAAAACTTACCAATGTGTAATAGTTCTAGAACTACCATAATGACAATAGTTGCTAAAGTGATAGAAAATCCTTTCCTTATGTAACGATACTAATAGTTAATCATTTGCTTCCATAAGGACTTAAAAAATAGTCATGCAACCCACACTAAATAATAGTTAATCATTTGCTTCCATAAGGACTTAAAAAATAGTCATACAACCCACACTAAATACCATAAAGGGATTTAAATTTTATTTCTATTTTTTTCAGTATTAGTTGAGAACATGTTATAGTTATAGTTAGGTATTTAAATTATGCTTTTACCCCAAAGGATTTTAAATTATATTATTTTACATAGTGGGTTTTTTTCACTGATAGCAATTTAAAATTAATGCAAAATTAACTGACAACAACTTAAAATTAACGCGTACAATGAGTATGCCAAAGATTTGAAAATAATAATGAATGTCAAGCTCCCGCAAACCGCAACCCGAAAATTGCGGGATGCGGGTTTCAGGAAAGATTAGAGGGTTTGACAGAATACTTACAAAAATTATCTCGTATCCCGAATCCTGCAACCGCAAATGTCAAGATGCGGGTTGCAGGATGCGTGTTGCAGGTTAGATTGAATACAACTTCATTTATTTTGTCTTCCCACTAAATTTCAATCTCCCGCAACCCAAAAAATGAGGGATGCGAGTTTTGCGAAAGATTAGAGGGATGACACACAATACTTACAAAAATCATCTAGCAACCGAAAATTACGGGATGCGGGTTTCGGGAAATATTAGCAGGATGACACATAATACTTACATAATTTCTACCGAATCTCGCAACAGCAAATTTCGGAATGCGGGTTGTGCAACGGAAATTCGTCCAACTAATAAATATCAAGCTCCCGCAACCCGGATTTCAAGATGTGGGATTGGGGATGCAGAATGAAATAATATTTGCAATATCTCGTTATGAAACCACATCCCACTAGGTTTAATCTCGACCGTTCATTTGTTTTAATCCTGCTTTCCTAATTTGACGCGTGCAATATATATATATATATATATATATATATATATATATATATATATAGGCTGGTCTTTTACAATTTCTTTACCAATTTTTTACTGCTCCCGCAACCCGAAAGATTAGAGGGATGACACACAATACTTAAAAAAATCATCCCGCAACCTGCATCCCGCATCCCACAACCGAAAATTGTCAGATGCAAGGTTTGGGAAAGAGTAGCGAGATGACACATAATACTTACAAAATTTCTCCTGAATCCCGCAACAACAAATTTTGGGATGCAGGTTGCGCGACAAAAATCCGTGCAACTAATAAATATCAAGCTCCCGCAACCTGGATTGCGGGATGCGGGATT
>LPNX010325105.1:92401-134419 GCA_001517045.1 Pseudotsuga menziesii | reverse complement strand
ATATATATATATATATATATGCTGGTCTTTTACAATTTCTTTACCAATTTTTTATTGTTACGAATTACTACGCTGCTTGAATTTTACCAGGCAACTTCATCAGAGTCTAGTTCGATTACAGGTTAGTATCTTGGTCATTTCTTCATTTAATTTATTACTGTAGTCAATCTTGAATTAGTTTTAATTTTCGCTTCCCATTGTTTTTTCTTTTAAATAGAGTTTTTCCAATTTGCAACAATGGCAAGATCTACTCGCTGCAAAAACCTACAAAAGGATATGTTCAGGGATGATTTTAAGGGCGAATTTTAGCCCAATGGTGAATTTTAAGGGGTACCCAAAAAAAGTGGGCGAATTTTTATATTAAAATATTTTTATTTTATTTAATAAATTAGCCCATTATTTATTTTATATATAGCTGGCCCAAGATAAATTGCCTTCATCCTGAAAGAGGGAAAAACTGGAAAATGAATTTTAGCCCACGAAAATACTGATATTTACCCACATTCACCTGAATTTTTCCAATTGGGAGGAGAAATTTTCCCACATTTGCCCGAATTTTTTTGATTGGGAGGAGAAATGAAGTGGGTTCATCGGATTATGGATAATAGGTTGAAAAATTGGTATTTCACCCAGGATTTATGGATAATACGATTAAAAATTTGGTATTTCACCAGGATTTATGAATATTTCGGTAAACGGGTCTTACTTCAACCTCAATTGGGGTAAATTGGACATAGGTCATCCTGGATTTGGATTTGTGGACAATTATTTGAGTAAAATGTGGAGATTTAATCAATTAGGGAAGTTTTTTTTACTCGATTTGGTTCATATTTGAGCAAAACATGGATAAATTTAGTCAACTGAGAACATTTTTTACCTATATAATGGTGCAAGAGTCAAGCTCAACATCAAGCTTGATTTCTATTGCAAATCGGTCTTTATAGTGGCTGAGTGGATTCGTGGAATGCAATTTCACAAGGTTTCTTCTATCTGTAGGATTTTTACAGGTTAGTTTCTTAAATCTTCTTTAAATTATTTCTTTTCTGGTTTATAGTAGAAGGTTGAAGCTGAATCAACACAAAATTTTGCTAGTCTCAGATCATCACACGATTCACTTGTCCTATATTCGGCAGGAATTCACCCACTGTACTTCACCGTGATTGATTATATACTTCCGTTACATCCTAGCTCCTCCTAGCCATTACATATCATACATTAATAAATTGTTTACCACACTTGTAGTAGTTGACGTTGAAGTTGTAGGAAATATCATCCTCCTGTGCTGTATCTTCTTGCATTTTCTGAGTGGATGAATAGTTTGCAATGTTGCATGTGTCCCAATATAGGGAAACAAACAAATAAATATGCTAGCTATAAAATTTACCCTTTTCCGATCCTGATCTGAACGAAGATGAGTCCGATATTTTGCAGGCATTGACAATTTCACCCATTGTACTTCTCTATCATGAATTAGTTTATCGGTGTGAATCATGATCTACTCAGTTGTGCTAGTCCTTGAAAGTGTAAACTCTATGTTTTGATTGTGTGGGAAACTGTCGACTCACTTTGCTCATATTTGTTCTTATCCTTTAGTGAATTTCTCTAATTGTGTTTTACCATGTTGATGTTAACCATGCTATGGAACTTGAAACTACTAATTTCTCTTCAATGTCAATATATCCACCATTGGTTATCCATGGTATTACAACTCATTCAATGTAATTCTTTGTGTCTCCACAGTCAATGCTAATGAACATAGATTATAGGACGACCATGCTTTCTTACCTGCGTTACATGAATTTGCAACCTCTGTGCCTTTAATGGAACCTCTACTTCTGTTTAGAAACGAAATGAAACACTGTGAATGGTAAGAGAATCAATAATTGGTTAAGCACAATATTGCTAACTAAGACCAACTAGATTGGGGAGCCTACGGTATTGCAAGGTGTTATGCTGGTTGTTATTCTAATAAAAAGGATTGTTCTACTATACCATTTTGGTTATGATTGCACAATATAACAATCAATTCTGAGTTAAATATGGAAGTGTCATTTATGAACATTTCATGGTGTTTGTCATTCAAATATGGTTGATATTTACTGATAGGGTTTGTTGTAGCAGTTTAATACCCTATCAAAATAAGCAAGTGGATGAGGTTTCAGAGGGACATGTGGTAGTTATTTGAGGAGTGTTTATTTTTTGAAACCTTGCCAAAACCTTAGTTTGAAAGTGGCCGAAAACCTACTTCGAATTTGTTGGTTTTTTGGATGTCCACTCAAAACCCTAAATTCAAATTTGCTAAGTTTATCCACTCAAAAACCTAGTTTGACCTGTTGTTATAATTGGTATTTATGATAAGTTTGGCTAGCCTTAAAACCTAAATCTTGTTTGTCAACCAAATATTTGCATGCTGGCCAAGTTTGTTATTACCAAGGCTTGATATTATTGAGACTTCAGTTCACATGGCTAGTTGCCTTACCTAAAACTATACTTTAATTTATCAAAGTGAACTCTCTTTTGAGTCTTGACCTCCTAGCAGAATTTATATATTAGGAAGTTTGTGGGGATATTTAGAGGCCGATTGTGATACAAATCGGCCTATTCAACAGTCCTATAAATTTTAACATGGTATTAAATTGGAGGGCCGTCAATAACTTCACCATAATCTTAGGGTTTTTCAATACAACAATTTCTAAAGGGTAATTTGACTTGATTTCTGGTAGATTTCCATAGGATAATGGTTCCTCGAACAACAAGTTTTTACCCGCCAATACAACATGCATATTTCAGACTTAAGAATCAGTTAGCATGCATGCATAGGCACATACATATTTAGGGTTTCTGCTGAAGCTGTATAAGAATAGGGCTGATATCATTCAGCAGGGTTAGAGTAAATTTTTGGAAGATATTTGAAGCAGTGAAGCATCACCTTTCTTCCACCTTCCTCAGGAATCGTCACTGCTTCCACCAATGTTATTCCACAAACCTATTGAAACCTATTATATCTTGTTTATTATGATGCAAACAATCTCTTAAATAAATTATGATTTGGCTGAATAGTTTGAGATTTAGTTCTTTGGGTCTCTTGGTTATATTTGTCTAAGTAGAATTATAGTGTATTGTTCATTACTAATGCACTTGTTTTGATCTATATTTCACTCGAGGTGTATATTCCCCAATATTTCCTTTCATCTTTCACTGTTGTAAATTTCTTTTACAATTTGATCTCAACCATAATTACTTATATTAAGTTATTTTTTCACTTTGTATTTCTCATTGGCATCCAAATGTGAGTTTTATGTACACTAATAAGTTGGGTTTCTTACGCATAATTGTAAGCTTGATTACAGCTGCCAGCAAAACCCCGTGGGACACCCCCATGAGACTGGAAAAGCACCAACCCAAATAGAGAGGCCTCCAACGATGACTCTATAATTATCGTGCAAATATCTTGGTACATTTTTTTGTGATAGCAGTAGGTAGAGGAAGACGTCCTCTACAACATACACAAATTTCAGACAAGTATTGATTTTACGTTTGTCAAAATATTAAACCCATGTTATTGCAGATTTATGGAAACCTATGTGCGTTGGATTGAGACATATGTTAGGTACTTAAACTAAATATATTTTGATAAAATTTGGTGTGCAGGTAAAGGAAGGTGTCATCTAAAACATATGAAAATTTCATACCTTAACTCCAAAATATGAGAGCTGGTTGATCAAAATATTATGACCCTGTTACCATAGAAATTAGGAAATTTATGTGCATTGGTTCCAATCATAAGTGTAGTACTTAATATATTTTGATGAAATTTTGTGGGAAGGTAAAGGAAGGTGTACTCTATATTATATAACATATCCAAATTTCAAGTCTAGACTCCATGAGATGAGTGTGCAGTGATCAAACAAATCCCTATTTCTGCTGAAAATCAGGGGAAAAACATGGAATAAAATCAAAACTAACTGAAATTACTTTTATGGAGCTCTTCAACTCCTCTTTTTTGTATCGATTGAATCTCTGAAACCCTTTGTTCTTCCATGCTCTTTTTTACTTATAGTACCTCATCCCAAATTTCTAGGTTAGCAATCCTCTCCCACTCTGGCCTTGGAACATATTCATGAGAGGAATTCTTGTTTTATATTCTTTGTTTGAAGATAATATCACGAGGATCATAAGGCCTATATTCTGCTTTCCTTGAATTTAACCGATCTAAGAAAACTTCTAGGTATTGTATAGATTTCAACCTTTAATTTGGAAGGATCGTATATCTTTTGGAAGCATGAAAGTTCTTTGATGTCTGAAATGACAAAATTCATGTTATCTACTACAAAGCTTTGCCTTACATATTCCATTGCGAAAATTCAAGGTGTGACGAAAGCTAGGAGATGGTAAGGATCTTCCTCAAAACCATAGACTCTGGTCACTGTGTACTCTTCATATATAAACTGGTTACATATCCTTGTATCAAGGGTAAATTATAACCACTTCTTATTCTCAGGAAACATTCTAGGTGGAAAAGAGTCATGGATAATGTTTTATGTAATCTTCATTACCATGTTGGTAAACTCAGTATAATTGGCGTTGTTAGGTATTCTTATAATTCAATTACTCCAATTATCTATTGGAACTGGGATTCCATTTTCATATGTCATTTTCAACTTCAAACACTTATAGTGCTCAAAGTTCCGATATAAAAACATGTGAAAAATATAGGAGGGATATCTGAACATCCTGGTGAATGTAAACTCTTCTATTTGTTCATGGATTATTTGGATTAAGAAATTATAGAGATCATGAAGCTAGTGAAGGTGATCTTAAAAGGGTAATTTTATCACACTAATGTTGCTTGCAGATATACCTACAGGATATTGTGACTGTCAAGTACTTTTTTTTATTGTTTTAAAATTTGGTGTATAATTTCATACCAATCCCTAAGAAATTAGTGACTTGGATCTGGTTATCTCATGGTTTAAGTTTCCGAAAAATGTATAAGACTCAACTTCTCTAAGTATCCAACAATTATAAATCCCAAGTCCATCATTCCAAATTATCATAGTTGGCACTTGCCCTTACATTGCTGACAGAAGGAGCTTGCATTCTTTGTATCACATTCGGAGGAAGCTTTAGTGCCCTGCTTGATTTTCAACTCAACCAGATGAGGTATTCATTATCCTGGGACCCATGCTAGAATATTTAACATGTGGGCTAGCTATTGGGCCTTAAACCATGCAAGCTTATTATGGAATTTTATACTTTCTTCCACATCTAGCCTGGAAGGAATTCTATCCTCCTCCCACGGTAGGATATTCTTCAGTCTTGACATAGTTTGCTTCTTTACAGATTATGGAAGCTTATACTCTATTGCACTGTTGGCTTGGAAAGAATTCTATCCTCCCACAGCAAGATACTTTCCTGTCTGGACACATAGTTTGTTTCATTATCACTCACATAGTTGTGAACGTGTATGGCATTCATTCATGTATTCATGTCTTTTGTATTGTTTGTGGAGTAGCATAGGAAGCAATGGTAGATTTAGTCAAAGGACCAACACCATTAGTTGTTGATACAAGTACATATTAAGCATAACTTGTAGCACCTATAGCATACTAAGTGCCTATAAAATACCTATAATAAAATTCAGGGAAAATAGTATAGGTGGCATAAACTAGGGTTCTCTACATATCTTTAACTACTATTGGATCCGACAAATGTATAAGTTTTTGTTCAAGTGGTGGTAGGGGGGTTGATTTTTTATGGGATTAAGACTCCCTAACCATTTTCTGGATGGACAGGTTGAATTTGTCTCTCAACTGTTGTTCTCAGAGTCCCTATCCTCTCTGTTCCTCATTTTTGGTCTATCAGCTCAATTATTATGGAGTCTTAAAGAATTCCAAATATAATCCCAACCCCAATTCATCGGTAGTCTAGTATCTTGAGCTTTTTCTTAGACTGTGTATTTCAATGACTGTCAAGGTCATCCATGCTTCAATTTATAAGGTATTCATCTATTATGATGGATCTAGATAGAAACAGGAGATAACCTACTTGTGATGTTGAGTTGGGACTTTTATAATTATATCTACATTGTGGCTCTACCATTGCATTAGGAAACTTATTAACAAATTCATTATTTTTACTGATTGAAGAGGAGGGGTATTAATGTTTGAGTTGCGAATTTTTTAATTGTACCTACATTGTGGCTCTACCATTGTGTTGGGAAAGTTATTGACGAATTTATTATTTTTACTAATTGAAGAGGAGAGGTATTAATGTTGAATGGAATCCCAACAGAGGGATATGCCACTGAAGTGAGATAGTTTGCAACATCACATAGATAACAGCTGCAATTCAATATTGATAATATATTTAATTACTGCGAAAAAAAGATAGATCCCTTGGAGAGCAATTTACTCATCACTTGGAACAATAAATATGCTTAAATTCTTCTCAACAAATCTTAGTCACTGTCGTTTGTATGCCGATGAGCAAGCTGTGCATGACCCACAGGAGATCAGTGTCTGTGGTGATAAAGATGCCCTCCTTGGCCTCAGGTCCTTCCTTCCTACACTAAGGATAAGTTTCTTTGAAGGAAAGTTATGGTTGTTAGATTCCCTCCTTTTCCAGAGGGGAGTCAGCTGCAAAGTCTCCTTCCAATGTTCCATCTTTGAAGGGTATTAATCCAGGTTCTTCAATTAAAGGTGCTTCTCTTCTTTACGTATTATAAGTTGAAGATGTGGTTAGATCTATCAATGACTCAATGGTTCTCAACCCCAAAATTTGTCTCATGCTGGAAGATTCATAATGGAGATATCAGGCTCTATCCAGGTTCAGAAAGTATCATCAAAATATGTTTGTAATAACATTAAAGCCTTCAAATATGAGGCCTTGATCTATTTTTTGACAGAGATTGGCCAAACTATGATGCTTTCATGAGCTGGATAAGTGACAACTGGACAACAAATTTATTGGTAAGATTCCATGTTTCAAGGATTTTCATAGTTCGTTACAATGAAGTTGAAGATATGAAGAGAGTAATGGAAGAAGGGTCCTCGACTTGGGGCGGGGCTGGTTCTTCTTGGCGACTTGGTGCCCATAATTAAACCCATCTTCGATGTTTTTCTGGGTGACAGGCCCCAGTTTATCCTTTCCCTTATGGGAATACGAGGTCATGGAGAAAATTGGTATGGCCTTAGGTAATTTTATTGGGTTTACAGAAGTAAGAAAGATGGTAGCTTCTTCTATTAAATAAGAATATGTGTACAACAACAACAACAAGAATGCCCTTATATCAATTCTTTTGAATCTATGACCGATGGATTGAAATCCCTTTTTCACAAAGGGTACTTAGGATGCACAGATATGGGAGCACACCTCCTTTAAAATCCCATCATAAGGACTGTAACATTGCTTGCTTACAGACTTAGAAACACACCCCTTTTTGATATCTACTATATGTTCACCTCCTCAGTAATGGTTGTGTGTGTGAAAATATGGTTTGTAGTATGGTACTCCAAGCATAAATTTGCATGTCCTTTGGCCCTGGCCCCTTAGTCACCTCCTTTCAAGTTTGTTTGAAAGCCATAAATGAAGAACTATAAGGCAGAGCTTGGAGAATGCATGCCCTTATGATGGTTTTGTAATTATTTGGATTTGAGTGACAAACAACATTATTAAACAAATCAACAGTGTGAGAGTTGAGGGAGTGAATACCATGTTTGAGGAAGTTGGCTTGGATGTTGTTCCTCTCTATTCTGGTGATGACCTCATGCAAAGAAGTAAGGTATTTTTCTTAATAAATAAGTATTAAGAGTATGCCATTGTTCAAACTGTTATAAATCTTGATTTACCTCAATCATTTGTTTCTTGCTAATAGAAACATTGCTTTCTGTATTATGTTACTCACAGAGATTCAAAGGCTTTGACTAGCTGCTTTGCATTTTTGTAATACTGAATCACAGCAAAATTTCTAGCAGTTATTAAAGTACCCATGAATCATGTGATTAAATTTCCCATAAAATTGTGGCATCATTCACAATATGTGTTCTCATAAATATTAATGTGTTAAATCATTTTTTATATATCTGTAGATTGTTATCATTAGCTAAAGAATTGGGTAGCTTTGATCTTGTAATTTTAATACTGAATATGCACTATAATATATTATGATTGGTATAATTTCTAATGAATTGCAATTGAAAAATAAAAACTAGGGTATGCAGGAGATTACCCACTCATGATTTTTGGTATTTTCAATACTCCAGTCTTCAATATTATGATTTTAGAAGCTAACTCCTCCTCTAGCTCTCTATCTAACTCCTGAGTTCAAAAGCTAACTCCTCCTCTAGCTCTCTATCTCTACTATCTATGTGAGATTTAGTAGAGCACCGTTCACCTTAGGTCCCCTGTTAAAAACAGAATAAGAAAAATAGTCTCCTAAGCTCTCGGGTAAGATAAGTGTTCCATAAAGCAAAGTATAGTCTCTATATAGTGCATTAGTTCTATGTAAATAAGTACCTTAGTTTTTCCTCCATTAAAATCCTATACAACCTTCCAAAAGTATGTGTGGATATTGGTGTCTAGGAGAACAAAAAAACTATCTCTCTAGTGGTGCTTAGCGGAAAGCTAATTTGTTGTCTAAATCATTCTGATAGAACGGTAAGAGAGAGATTTCACTATCTCTATTAGTTCAGCTAGAGAAGAAAGAGTTAAAACCAGAGACAAGCTTTCTCTTTGTCCATGCCTCAGTGCCATGGAAACAAAAGCCTTAAGATACTAGCCTTAGTCCCATGCCCCTATGCCATAGTAGAGTTAAAGCCATACAGTCAATTCCATGGCAATTAGCCTTCAAACAGACACATGCTTAGTCCATGCATTTAGTTCCATGGAGGCCCAGCCTTAGAGACTACCTTACAGTAATAGATACTGCCTTTAAGCTTCATTGTTCAAAATATGCAAGTTTCACTTCTCTATCCAGTATAATATGTATATAAATATGTATTGCTGTAGATATCTCTTCTCGAGCGAGGTTTTCAAAGCAAAGTATATAGATATTGGAATCTAGGAGTACTACCTTTCTTTTGGAGGCCTGCCATAATCCTTATTTTATTTCTTTCTGTTGGAATCTGGCTTTGGCTTTTCCTCCCTCCCTCCTTTTATGGATCATCCTAACTTGGATTCCTGACTAGTTCCTGTGTTCAGTAATTCCTGAGCCCTAAGGCCTCTGTGATCAATATTCTTAAGCATCCCTATGTTTTTGTAGTATCAGATGGTATATGACACAAAAAGGATAGGAATATTGAATATGAACACTAAAAAAGAGGGTAATATTTGAACCCAACTGAAGGGATTGCAGGTCCCTACTGCGACTCATCCTGAAGACTTAAGATCACTCTTCTCTGGTAGTTGGGTGAGTAAGTAGGTTTTACTCTAGTCCTTAGCCTCTTGTCCCTGCTCCTCAATTCTTCTGAAGCCCAAAAATTCAATGATGTCTTCCCAGTGTCCTGAATCATCCTCCTCTCTTGGATCTGCCCATAATATTGGAAAAGAAAATATGAGGCCTATCCATTTTATCCTGAGTGTTTTCAAACAGTCAAGGTACCTAGGGACTCTATCTAGAGCCCTATAAAAAACCTCTGTGGATAATGGCTCTATCTTGCATTGTTCATTGCGAAGATAGAATTGTTTTCTTTGAATAGAGAGAACAGTTTGCAACCTATTTAGGCCAATCTATTTTTCACAAGAGATGGTTTATGACTGATTAGTGTTAAAAAATAGAAATAAAATCCTATTATTCCATCTTTGTCAGCTTTTGCTCATACAAGTCTTGAGGAGAAGGTTCAGGCATAAAATGTATTCCCTCCATCTTTTCCTTGTTCATTACAAAAGATAAAACTTTGTACCACGTGTTCTTATTATTCATGAAGGAAAAAAGGCTCTTACCTGCACATCTCCAACCAAGGGATTGGGGTCCCAATTACCAACATCAGGTACTGCTCGATTGTGAAGATAAGCTTCACACAACAAATTTTTATCCTCTTCAGTACAAACTTGGTACAGTAGCTTGAACTGGTCTTTAGTCTCCATAAAACACATGCAATCAGCTGTAAAAGCCCTAATCAAGAGAGAAATGAATTGACTTTTAAGATACACAGCATACACAACAGAAGGCTGTGAGTAGGACCTCATCACATGAGCTAGATGACACATGTATCCCTTATCCATCCTTAACCTAAAATTATTTTGACTCAGCCTCTAGATTTCTAACCTTGATTTTCTGATTTGTATTCTGTCGGCCTACCTCTGTGGCTCTGCATCTGCATATTGTTTGGCCAGCCTTTGCATATTGTTTCTTTAGGAATTGCAGCTACTCCTCCATCTATTTCCATTTATCTTCCCTGTCTTCAAATTTCCCAATGGCCTTTTTAAAAGGACCTAATTCATCCATAACTTGTTTCTGTTTCTCCTATCATGACTTGCCATCATCACACTCTGTGGATGATTAAAATGCGTTTTCATGTACAATTGCTTTCAGAAAAACCTGTATCCCTTCCTAACACCTTTGGATATTTAACTCATTTTTCAATTCATTAACTTCCTTTTTTAACTTATTCTTATTGTGCATCATTATTTTATTAAATCTCCCTTTGGTAATACTTCCTGAAGTAATTAACACCAAAATAGACTTTTTATTTGTAAATAGGCCTCGGCCTCTTTCTACATTTTGAAGCAGGTACCCTTTCTATATGCTCTTCCTCCTTATTACCTTTTTATTCATGTTGGATTCTTCTCCTTTACATTCGAGGAGAATGTACAATAACCATATACAGGAATTTTTCTGGGCTAAGTGTCAAATAGGAGGAACTAGGGCCCCCTTCATCGACTCTCTGAATAGATGGATTCTTATAGTGATGGAGGAAGTGTTGTATGGGGTATTTTTCGTGAATTTAGTGATGATAAAATCAGTGACATCCATAGGGTACAACTGTGGAGTGTTTATTTGAGGATGGGCCATTGTTTTAGGGGTTCATAATTAACGCCAACAACATAACTTTTAGGGGCAGCACATAGATTGAGCTCAGAGAGGTTTTTTACCACGTTTAGTATCCAGATATTTTGAAGAGAAATCATTGATCTAGATATTGATTATTGCAGAGTTTCCCATGAAAATTAGCATCAGTAAAAAGAGTTTCTAATATTGAGGTATATTCAAATCAACACAGACTGCCCCTACCTCCCACATGTGCATTCTACAGGAAATTTTGATTGATAATGTGAAATAGAGGATAGTTCCCTAAATCAGTGCCCCAAGCATTGATGATCTCAAAACAAACTCTGTAGGCTCCTTAGGTAGATCAAATACAGTGGATGTTGCATCTTCTATGCAACATGTTTATGATAAGGAGTCTAATATTCTAGGTTCTGAACATACAAGTGAGGAAAAATTGCATTGCGAAGTTGGGATTCATGTAGAAGTATTAGAAGATTTTTCAACAAAAAAGTCTTAATTATGCTAACTTACAGAACAACAGGTTACAGGCCAAATGAGGTGTAGGGTGTTCCTTATTAAGCATCACTTTTACTATCTTTAACACACCTTATATTATTCTATTTTTTTCCTTAACCTTTCCCCTGCATCTCATAACTTTGGAGGTTTCTCTTATTAGAAACTCCGTCCTATTTGTCTAGCATGAATTGCTTGTGAGTGGCCATTAAGGAGAGTAAGGTTGGAAGTTACACTTTGCTCTTAATTTCCTTTTTAATAAACTTTCATGTGGCATGCCTTTACTGTTAGATCATATGCATGCACGCTGATAAATTCTCGATGAAATTGATTTGGTTAATCAGTAGTTCGAGTGATAGCAGTGAGTAAAAAAACAAATAAGGGAGAAATACAGTAATGTCAGCACTGAGGTTAGTTATCTCTGATGGGTTCTATCATTGGAAAATTAGCATAACCAACAGTCTTACAGCATATACATGTTTATCACAACAATCTAATATGGTATCAGCATGAAACAATCAGTTGTCGATGCAAACAAGGAGTTAGTGATATGGCTTATGACTAATTTTTAAAGGGGATCATTGAGGCTTGGTATAATGTAAGACATGGGAAAATGACATCAGTGACATTGAAGGAGAGATGAGGTGGATAGCAAAGTGGATAGCTATCTTTGTGCATATGTATATTATTTTGTGTACTTTGATCACCTTATTGCCATGATGTGGTGAGGACTTTAAGAAGGTGAGGACATGCTTGGAAAAGAGAGGATAATAGTTGATAGGATCTTGGAGCCCATCTAGTCCTCTTGTAAAGACTCAAGTGTTTCAGTTATGTATGATCGATAGATAGATTGTGCTCGTAGGTCTCCATTGAATGTCACTTCTCCTTCACCAGTGGTTTCCATGTTCATATTTGCTCAAGAGAGCTCCTTCCAATACAACATAAGTTTCATTGACCAATTCTCTAGGATGCAATTAATAACATTGGACCTTACATTTTAGTGCAAGTGATTAGAAACGATGAACCTATTTGTAGTGTTGCAGGATTGATGTTTGAAAGTAGGTACCTTACAACCTGCAACCAAGTGAGGTTGCAGAGAGGAAGAACTGCTCTATCCTTGAGATAACCAAATAAATGATCCATGACATGGATTTGTCTATGTGTTTATGCATAGAGGCATGCAACACAACTATCTATATTCTAAAGTTTGAACATATGTCCTCATAGGATTTTGAAGGACAAGGCACTAGAGGAATCCTTTACTAGTGAGAAACCTAAGGTATCACAATTTTGTATATTTGGTTGTTCTATTTATACTCATGTGCTTGAAAAAAACAGGACTAAGTTTGAACCCTTTAGCATCAAGGGTATATTTATTGGTTACAGTGAGACCTCAAAGGCTTACTGAATCTGTATTCCAGTAGGGTGGAAAACAGTAATAATTTGAGATGATAAATTTGATGAGGATGGATGGTCCTTGAAGTCTTGACTCTCAATATCCTCAAGTAAAGGTTAAGGAGGGAGATAAGCATGCTTTCCCAATGGCTGATCAGAAAGAAGAAACATCAGATTCGGGTCAGATAGGTTCAATTGAAGGAATAGAGGCTAGAGGCTTCAGCACCACCCAGATCAATCAAGAAGCTAAGATGGCTTACCCAAACATTTTAAGAGGCACAAAAACAAGTAAGAGTACCTAAATATACATTTTGGGTGAGTAATCCTCCTAAGAATTTTCAAAGTGATGTTGCATCATTGTCTTCTATCACTTTCTAGCGGTGATGAAGCAAATAAAGAGAAGGCGTGGCAAGATGCTATGATAGAGGAGTATGTTCCTCCATGCAATAATGCAGTATGAATACCCCCGTCGACCATAGAGCACTAGGGCTCTCTAAGCCATTTTTAGATGCATTGTCTAGTATGTCTCTAAAGGCAGGTAGTATTCTTCGAGATTCTTTAGGCATACAATAAGCACTTTGATTCTCACATAAAGCATAGCCACTGGTAATGAGAATTTAGAGGGTCCTATTTGGAAACATGCATAGTTCCTTCCTTTCAAAGGCTCACTCGTGGAAGGAATGTGAATGAGGTCACTGGCTTCAAATTTTGCAGATCTTCATCCATCATTATTATTATTTCTTCGCAATCTTCGTTGTATCATAGTTATGGATAGTATGACAAATTATTTGATGATAATGCGAAGAGAGGACATTGGTAATGTCTCGGTAAACGTTTCACATGGTAAGGAAAGCACTACTTGGCTTGTGGTGAGCTGGAAGTTGAATTTCGGTACTATGCAGCATGGAATACAAAGCACAAAAATTGCTATGGCCTTCACATTATGTTAGCACTGTAGTGGAGAGTTTGTACCTTAACTTGAACAACCAGTATTTGCATTCCTTCCATTGCGAGCTTATTGTTTGAAATTTCTTTTTCAAGGGGATTTCACACTGCAATCATCCAGGGAGGAGGTTGAGACTCAATGGTTATAGTGATAGTGCTTGGAACCAATAGTAAGTTTCTGATCCGGTGGATTATTCACCTTCAAAATTACACTGATCCAATATGGTACAATAGCTATTAATCTATGGTTCAAAGAACATAACATATGCGAAACATAGTGCGCGACTAGCCTTAAGGGCCCCGCGGTTCGACATAACATCGCGCAGCTTTTATGGGCCATGCAGCTTGCATGGGCCGTGCAGTTTGTGCACCGTCAAGAGGTAATATAAAAATGGTTTGTGGCAAAGCCCGTGCAGTCACATATGCTGCGACATTGGTCATATGCTGCGATGCTGCGACATTGGTCATATGTTGCGATGCTGCGACATTGGTAAAGTTGGTGGTGACATCAAACGGTTACGTTACATGTGGCATAGCCCGGTTGCAGGTTATTGCAACGTGTTGTGAGTCAACACATGTGTGTGGAGTTAGTTGCAATGTTTCGGGGATATGGAACGTCATGGTAACATAACGCGTGTGCAGCAATTTGGAAGGATTGCATGGTTCAGTTTAGCGTATGGATGTAACGATAATAAAGAAGATAACAGCTGTGATGAAAAAGAGGAATCAAAACCCGTTACTTATCCTCGCACTGAACGTTAAATAGAGGATCTCTGGCCACATCAGGGAGATAGAGGGAGAGATTCAGATTGTGTTAGAGCATAGAGCTTTGTTTTTCTGTTATGAGAAACTTGGGGAGTCGCTGTGAAGTGCGCAAATGATGTTCTTTTGAAGTCGACATTCTCTGTTATAATTTAGATTTCTTTGCCTTTCGAAGGCTAATTGTAATTTCCAGAAGAGAGGTATTAAAGACTTTGTACAGCATTCTGTTTGCAATTGTTGAAGTTGATTCCAGAACCATTTTGTACCATCTTAAAGAGATTAATTGGATCGGTACCCATTGGAGAGGGACCCGGAGATGTAGCCCAGTGGAGGGGGTGAACTCCGTTATCAACTTCTGTTTGTGACTCTTGTTTCAGTGTTTCTCATTTCTGTTTCAGTTTTGCTGTTTCATTTCCTGTTTAGTTTGTTGTTATATCGGATTTCAGCATTTAATTAACTGTTAAAGCTATTTGATGAATTCAGCAAACTGATTAACGCATTCATTAAACTTTTTGAATGCACATAAGTTGAGATCCGACATATCATATTATGGTATCAGAGTAGGTTAAATGCTTGTGCAAGTTTGTGAATGCTTACCAGGTCCAGGTTAAAGCGTGGTGAAGGAGAATTAATCGAAGGAGATCCTGAGATTGGCTCGAGGAGAACATTCTCAAGAACCATGTCTTCTCCACGAGGGGAAGAAGAAGGACATACAGAACGGGAAAAACCTGTTATTTCAGAAACTGATTTTTCGAAGGCTTTTATGAGCATGAAAGCCATGATGGAAATTCTACTCGATGAGCGAGCAGAAAGGAAGAAGAAATAAGAAGGATCTTCATCCAAAGATGCAGAAGTGAAGAAGGAAGAAAAGGGTAAAGGAGTAGGAGGTGATGGTGATCCTCCTGAAACTAATCAAACTTTCTCTTCTTCTCATACTTCTCATTCGAATAATGCAAATCCTAATATGCCTTATTTCAAATTGGATGTTAAATTTGAATTGCCAATTTATAATGGAGATCTAGATGCTGAAAAGTTAGACAATTGGATCAAGCAGCTTGAAGTATATTGTAGGGTGCAGGGCATTAATGATGACCCTTCCAGGACTCAATTGGCCACTTTGAGAATTAGTGGTATGGCTCTTACTTGGTGGGAGGGAAAGATTCAGCAAGATCTTCAAAAGAATGGTAAAATTATTTCAGTTTGGAATGAATTCATCGAAGTATTAAGGAAGCAATTTTATCCTTTAGGCCATATTCAGCAATTAACTATGAGTTGGAAAATGTTTAGACAAGCTAAAGGACAAAGCATTCAAGATTATACTCATGAATTCAGAAACAGGGCTATTGCATTGAATGTTTCATTAGATACACAGGAAACTCTTCTTGAGTACATTGGTGGCATGCATTCTTATTTGAAGCATACTTTGTTGATGTTTAACCCCAGTAATTTGGATGATGTATGTGTTCAAGCTACACATTTAGAAGCCAGGGGTAAGCATGCTAATGATACTTTTGTGAAGAAATCCTTTAAATTTGACAGCAAGTCGAAAGGTAAAGATCAAGGGAAAAAGAAGATGGCTACTATTAAGAAAGAGGGTGAAAATCCTACATGTTTGCATTGTCAGAAGGGACATGATGTCTCTAAGTGTTGGAAATTTCATCCAGAGTTAAGGCCAAAGAAGTACGGAGGAAACAAAGATAAAGGCAAATCAAAAGCTACTGCAGCGGTTATTCAAGACTTGGGATCCGACTCAGGTGATGAAACAAAGGTTATAGCTGTCGGAATCCAGGGTAAGAATAAAAGTATCTCACTTCCCATTGATGCAAAATCAAGTTCTAGTGCAAGTACAAATCTGCCATCTACTTCTAAGCAAAATGATAAAAATAGAAGTGCACTGTTTCATGTTCGTGTCATTGCAAATCACACAAATATTGATACATTGTTTGATAGTGGTTCACAAGTAAATCTAATATCAGAAGAAGTGGTTAAGAAGTTGCATTTAGTTACTATGCCTCATGAAAAACCCTATCCTCTTGGTTGGGTTATTAATGATACACGATTGCAAGTTACAAAGAAATGTGTTTTGAAATTTGCAATCACTGAAAAGTTTATGGATGAGGTAGAACTAGATGTAGTACCACTTGACATTTGTGGAATAGTACTTGGGAGTCCATATTTGTATGACCGGAAAGCAGTATTTATAGAGAGCAGAATAAGTATCATCTTTTTAAAGATGGTGTGGAATATATTGTATGAGCACATAATATAAGAACAAACCTAGCAATAGTTTCTGCAGGACAAATGAAGAGGCTAGTAAATGCTACTAAGAATTTTGTGTTAATGATGGTTAAGATGAAAAATGATGAGATCTCTAAATATTTTGAGGGATGTGATCCTAAACATAAATCTGAACTAATTGAAATCATTTCTGAGTATGATGATTTGTTTCAAGATCCGAAGGGGTTACCACCAAAGAGAGAGATTCAGCATGAGATACATTTGAAGCAGGATGTGCCACTCCCGAATATAGCCATGTACCGGATGTCTGTAATGAAAAATGAGGAAATCAAGAAGCAGGTTCAGGAGTTGATTGAGAAAGGGGTCATCCAGCCAAGTACTTCTCCTTGTGGCTCTCCTATAGTCTTGGTTCCGAAGAAGGATGGGTCTTGGAGGATGTGCATTGGCTATAGAGCCCTTAACAAAATCACCATTAAAAACAGGTATCCTCTTCCTCGCATTGATGATTTGCTTGATCAGTTGAAACATGCAACTTACTTTACAAAATTAGATCTGCGTAGTGGGTATCATTAAATCCGGGTTGCTGAAAATGATGCCTGTAAAACAACGTTTAAAACAAAACAGGGTTTGTATGAATGGCTTGTGATGCCTTTCAGGCTCTGTAACGCACCTGCTACTTTCATGCGGGTCATGAATGATGTCTTTCATCCATTCATTGATGATTTTGTAATTGTATATCTGGATGATATCCTAGTGTTTAGAAAAACCTGGGAAGAGCATATTGTACATGTGAAAAAAGTTTTAGATGTACTGAGGAAGGAGAATCTTTTTGTAAAAATGTCTAAATGTGAGTTTGCTAAAACTTCTTTAATATATCTAGGCCATATCATTGGTGGAGGCCACCTACGAGTGGACCCAGCCAAGGTTGTTGTCATTGTAAAATGGCCACGACCTAACACCGTTACTGAAATCAAAATTTTTCTGGGTGTGGTTCAGTATTGGAGGAAATTCATTTCTGGATTTTCTTCCATTGCTGCTCCATTACATGTGTTGACAAGCGTCAAAGAGATTTTCCAGTGGGGAGGAAATGATCAGAGAGCCTTCGACACTTTGAAGGAAAGGATTAGCATAGCCCCAGTTCTGACATTGCCAGATTTGCAGCAGCCATTTGAGATCGAAACTGATGCCAGCGGGTTTTCCATGGGAGTCGTTTTGATTCAAGGGAGGAAGCCAGTCTGTTACCATTCAGAAACGTTCTCTACTGTGATAAGTAACTATCTGACTTATGACAAAGAATTATATGCTTTAGTACAGAGTGTGAAGAAGTGGAAACATTATTTAATGGGAAAAGAAACAGTCATACATAATGATCATCAGGAACTTCAATATCTACAATCTCAAACTAAAATACAACAAAGTAGGCATCTAAGATGGATGGGATTCTTACAACAATTTCATCTCATAATTAAGTACAAAAAGGGAATTCATAATAAGGTAGCAGACATGTTATCAAGGCCTCCTACAAATGCTTCAATCATTCTTTAAAATAGTTCATTAACACATGAAAGTTATATTGAACAATATGCAGAAGATAAAGATTTTAAGAAAGTATATGCATCACTAATACATGGTAAACAGGAAGAGAACTATTATGTGCATAATCAACTCTTGTATCATCTCGGTAAACTCTGTATTCCAGAGAAAGACTCGAGTGCATGTGATTTGAGAAGCACATAGTTCATTGATTGCAGGACATTTTGGTGTAAGTAAAACATTGTATGTATTGCAGAATCATTGTTATTGGCCTCAGATGCAAGAAATTGTAGCTAAATATATACGAGGATGTGTTATGTGTGCAACAAGTAAGCCTAGCAATAGGAAATTGGGTTTGTACACACCTCTTCCAGTTTCTTCTCGTCCCTAGGAAAGCATTTCTATGGACTTTGTAGGAGGACTACCTATGTCTAGAAAAGGTCATGATTATCTATATGTTGTTGTGGACAGATTCAGCAAAATGTGTATCTTAATGCCATGTAACAAACAGATCACTGCTGAACAAACAACTCATCTATTCTTTCAAAATGTTTGGGTACATTTTGGGCTACCCATGTCTATTGTATCTGATTGGGAGTCTCGATTCTTGGGAGAATTCTGGTCAACCTTATGGGAGCTTATGGATACCAGACTTAAGAAAAGTACAACTTTTCATCCATAGACCGATGGGCAAATAGAGGTAGTAAACAGAATAGTGGTTCATCTGCTCAGGGGATATTGCAGTAAACATCCTAAACTTTGGGATGAGCAGTTGCAGTATATACAGCATGCTTACAATCATGCAGTTCATTCTTCCACGAAAAGATCTCATTTTGAAACTTGTTTTGGTTATCTGCCAAAAACACCGATGGACTTCTCTTTTGGCAAAGATGCAGTGGATGGACATCATGATGCAGATAAAGCTCTAAGATTCATTCAGAGAATCCAAGCAGTGCAGCAGGCAGTTCAGGAACAGTTAGAGAAGAGCCAGGAAAAGTACAAAGCCAGGCATGACAAGCATCGAGTTGATCATCAATTTCAGGTTGGTGACAGAGTTTGGTTACATATCACCAAAGAAAGAATGAAAGGTGAAGGTAAAAAGCTTAAGCCTATCTGGTATGGTCCTTTTGAGATCTTGGAAAAGATCGGTACTAATGCTTTTCGCCTGAATTTACCTCCATACATGCAAATTTATTCAGTTGTCAATGTTGAGAATCTTAAACTGTATGAGCCTCCTATGATCATGGATGAGGAAATGAACATACAGATTCCTTCAGTTGATGATATGGCACCTAAATACATGGAAGAGTTGCAGGATGATGTTATTCTTGACAGAAATGTAAGGACTTCACGAAGGGGGAATACTGAGTACCTTTGAGTGGGGCTTAAAGGCAGGAATCCTAGCAAGGCAAGATGGATGGAGATTGGAAAAGTGAGGGAGCTATACCCTCACTTACTTGCAGAATGATTCAGGCTTTTGGTGGTCCAAAAGCTCTCCAATGGGGAGGAATGATCCGGTGGATTATTCGCCTTCAAAATTACACTGATCCAATATGGTACAATAGCTATTAATCTATGGTTCAAGGAACATAATATATGTGAAACATAGTGCACGACTAGCCTTAAGAGCCCCGCGGTTCGACATAACATCGCGCAGCTTGTATGGGCCGCGCAGCTTGCATGGGCCGCGCAGCTTGCATGGGCCGCGCAGCTTGCATGGGCCGCACAGCTTGCGCAGTATGGGCCACGCAGTTTGTGCACCGTCAAGAGGTAATATAAAAATGGTTTGTGGCAAAGCTCGCGCGGTCACATATGCTACGATGCTGCGACATTGGTCATATGCTTCGATGCTGCGACATTGGTCATATGCTGCGATGCTGCAACATTGGTCATATGCTGCGACATTGGTTATATGTTGTGATGCTGCTACATTGGTCATATGCTGCGATTTTGCGACATTAGTTATATGCTGCGATGATGCGACATTGGTTATATGCTGCGATGCTGCGACATTGGTCATATGCTGCGATGCTGCGACATTGGTCATATGTTGCGATGCTGCGACATTTATGAAGTTGGTGGTGACATCAAATGGTTACTTACATGTGGCATAGCCCGGTTGCAGGTTATTGCAACGTGTTGTGAGTCAACACATGTGCATGGAGTTAGTTGCAACGGTTCGGGGATATGGAACGTCGTGGTAACATAACGCTTGTGCAGCGATTTGGCAGGATTGCATGGTTCAGTTTAGTGTATAGTTGTAACGATAATAAAGAAGATAACAACTGTGATGAAAAAGAGGAATCAAAACCTGTTACTTATCCTCGCACTGAACGTTAAATAGAGGATCTCTGGCCACATCAGGGAGACAGAGGGAGAGATTCAGATTGTGTTAGAGCACAGAGCTTCGTTTTTCTGTTATGAGAAACTTGGGGAGTTGCTGTGAAGTGCGCAGACGCCGTTCTTTTGAAGTCAACATTCTCTGTTATAATTTAGCTTTCTTTTCCTTTCGAAGGCTAATTGTAATTTCCATAAGAGAGGTCTTAAAGACTTTGTACATAATTCTGTTTGCAGTTGCTGAAGTTGATTCCAGAACCATTTTGTACCATCTTAAAGAGATTAATTGGATCGGTACCCATTGGAGAGGGACCCGAAGACGTAGCCCAGTGGAAGGGGTGAACTCTGTTATCAACTTCTATTTGTGACTCTTGTTTCAGTGTTTCTCATTTCTGTTTCAGTTTTGCTGTTTCATTTCCTATTTAGTTTGTTGTTATATCAAATTTCAGCATTTAATTAACTGTTAAAGCTATTTGATGAATTCAGCAAACTGATTAATGCATTCATTAAACTTTTTTAATGAACATAAGTTGAGATCCAACAGATCAGTTTCAGAATTTACAGAGTTTTTCAATGTTGTAGAGTCTTTTAGGTCTCTTCATTGCTATCAATTAAATCCTTGAAAAGTTCTCACTTTATATGAGTTTTGTCCCATTGGTCAGAAAAGCTATTTCAGTTCCATGAAAGATAATTTTTGAGTTATAGGTTTTTCCCTACTCCCTTTAAAGATATCCACATAGAATGGAATTTACCCTAAAGAAAATGAAAATGATATCGATGTTCAAAATGATCTACACTCCACAGATTTCTTTGATCCAAAAGTCAGCAATTCTTATTTGAATGCACAACCAGAAATCATACCTGGCCTTTGCATTATTTCTAACCAACCTTCACTAATAACATCACCTATTAGTTCAGACAGATCTGAAGAGTGTTCTTTCCTGGGTTTCAGTCTTATGCATTTGATAGGAATAGGTGATCTTCTATCACAACAATATCAAGCTTCAAGGAAGCTTACTATGAACAGATCAAAGAGAAAAGTTTCTTCTGGGTTTACTACTAACTTTACAATACCATCTCACTTTTCAAATGGTATGAACCTTGGCTCAACAGCAATTCATTACGTTCAATTTTTGTCATGATAAATAATGTTGTTTTAATTATCACATTGTCCACTAATGAATGCAATGTCTCATGATTGTTTGCAATGGATTATCCATAATGTGATGCTGAAAATATTTACATAATATTTGTGTATTTTGTGCATTGTATCATTTTCATATGGACATTCATTTTTCTCAAGACTTAATGTTTCATTCATTACATTTTAGTGGCACTAAATGGAATATTCTTTGATTTCTTAGCCAAGATTGATTCATATATTTGTTGTTTAACGAATTTCTAATATTTAAAAAGTGGCTCCACTCTAGAGGATGGAATATGGTCAGGTTCTGCAGCCTGCCTTAAGCGCAAGACAAATGAAAGGGATTTATTTAATTCCTCTGGTAACAAATCACGGTTGCAGGATACAACTTATATTTTTTTGTTAACAACACTAGAAATCTAATGCCATTATTTTATAAGTTCAATTCAATAGGTGTGTGTTACCCTTCAAACTGACAATGCAGCTCAGGTGTTGCCATTCGGATGAATTCATTGGTGAACTCAAGGAGTCCCATAGAGTTAATATGCTTGGTTCTCTTCCTCCATTAAATGACATCCTCCATCACATTACAGTTCCTTGTAGCATGTATCCTTTCTGATTTTCCACAGTAGAATCTTTATTTATTTATTTTATAGTTACATGTGTTCTGCAACAGGATTTTTACATTATCATTATAGTTTTCTACTCTCCTGTAAGAATATGTGCATTTCACTAAGAATCTGTGTAGTTCATTCTCTTATAGAAATGATTTCATATAATTGCATTCTTATTTACTTTTTAATCATTCACTAAATTGAGCACATAGGCATCAACTCCAGCCCTGTATAAAAGGGTATAATGCATGAAACCTACACTCAAATACAATATGACTTATGCCTCCATAATTTGGAAAATCGTTCATCTCATCTTCTTGTGCTAAATGTGTGAAGCTCATACCACAACTCCTCTTCTGCTTCCAAACATGTACACATCATAACAGATAAACAAAAAAGATAACTTTTGCAATCAGCCTAAACTTTCTTATCCCACTTGTCGCTGGTAGCATGTCAATAAAAAACAATGGTCAAGATAGTGGAGATAAACAAATACCATTAGCTTGAACTTTCTAAGTCTACTTCTTGTTGGTACCATGTCACTCAAAAACAATATTCAAGATAGTGTTGCATTTGCAACTGATAATCCTTTAACTTGGTGTTTGGTTTACATCATATAGTTAATGGCCATGAGGCAGAAGCATTTGTGTGACATGGGAAATGCTTCAGGAGTAAGATAGCTTCATCTCATGATAGATGGGATTAAATTTGACATCGGTTTCATTTTTTAGTTTCCAATTTGCATACTATTTTTCTAAGTTTATTCTTCCCACTTTCAATAGTTTAGCTTATGTATGGTATAATTATGACGTTATTGGTATTCTGGTGTCAACCTTTACATGTCAAGATATGAAATTTCATGCCAAATATTGTGGATGAGATTTCCTATGGACCTTTTGGAGTTGGTTGTTGCAACATATTCAAAGATTTATTCATCAAAAGGGAACCCCCCTATAGAGTGTCTTCATATTTTTCCTACTGATTATGTACGGATGGCACTTTTTCATTTTCGGAACTTATAAATTAAAAGAGAGCGTCATTTTTCTGAAGAAAATGATGCCCATCTTTTATTCGGTCCTATTCTTCCTCTTCCCTTCTTACTTGCTCTGCAACATAAGGAAATGCATTTAGGTTCTATTGGTGAGTCTCCAACATCGGAGTGTGAAAAAATAAAGGATCGGTGTCGATTCATGTTGAATACACTTGAGAATATTAAGAAAGCTGATTTGATTCCTCAAGTTGATGGCTCTACCATTGTCTCTCTTGCCGACGACAGACATATCTAGTCTTGAAAGAAAGATTTGAAGGAAGACAAGTATTTGCTTCTCCATGAGGTTGGGTGCAAAATGATTGTTAATAGATTTATTAATGCTGAAGAGGTTGGGTGCAAAATGATTGTTGATAGAAAAATGCATGATAAGTTTGTTGGCAGTGCATGATGCAATTTCCAATCTAAAAATGAAGTAACAAGGCCAATGATGTCTGAGTTAGATCATAGCATCTGCTGCACAGATCTAGGAGTACACCTCCTTTAAAATCCCATCATAAGGACTGTAACATTGCTTCCTTACAGACTGAGAAACACACCCCGTTTTGATATCTACTATTTGTGAACCTCCTCAATAATGATTGTCTGTGTGAAAATATGGTTTGTAGTATGGTACTCCAAGTAAAAATTTGAATGTCCTTTGGCCCTTAGTCACCTTCTTTCAATTTTGTTTGAAAGCAATAAATGAAGAACTGTAGTGCAGAGCTTGGAGAATGTGTGCCCTTATGATGGTTTTGTAATTATTCGAATTTGAGTGACCAAGCTTGGGTAAACTAGAGCAAACAACATTATTAAACAAATCAACATTGTGAGAGTTGAGGGAGTGAATACCATGTTTGAGGAAGTTGTCTTGGAATTCTTCCTCATCAATTGTCGTGTGAGTGCTCATGACCCTGACTGCTCGCTTGATGTCATTGGATGAGAAAAGATGGGAAGAGATGAGTGGAGGTGATACAAATAAGGGCCTATGTAGGGAAATCATAAAGGAAGATCATATGAGAGAACATGAATTGCAAGTCTAAGTCTGGGTGGGGAGTAGTATGCCTAGAGAAAGCGTGCACCAACAGGTTTTGGGAGAACAACAAAGCGTTGCACATAGTTTGTGTCTCCAGAAGGAAAGGAATGCTTGATTTCTACGACAGAGGATGCAAAGATATGATCTATAAAGGTGGGGAAAGAGCCAGAGGAGGGTGGAATGTGTCAAAGTGAGCTAAGATGCATGTGATGGAGTTTGTACTCCTGGTTGAACAAATGGTTCATTGAGTAGAAGCCAGGTGTGGGGGTATGGGTAGCCAGGTAGATGGAATGGGGGTAAGAGTCAAGATCAATATCCCAAATAGCTGTGGAGAGAAGGTCATATTTTCTTGAGGTTGTCTTGAGGGATGAGAAATAGGGGAGAGTAGGAATGAACTGACGAAGGTGGGTGGTGTCAATAGAAATGTTCTTGTGTCATATAGAATGTACCCATAGCTTCTTTGTATAAGATTTTGTTTGTAAATTCCTTCAAGTTTTACTATGATTGTAATGAAAATATTAGTAATATTTGTGAGATATTTTGAAAATCAAGATATCTATTTAAGTGGAGAAATTAGTATTTGAATTATAATGCAAATTTAGCAAAACATGAGTCCATGAGTTAAAATGTCCATTTGGTAAAATGTTCCCTAGCACCCAGTATTATGTTATACCATAAGGTGAATTATTGTGGCTTCTACACCTTTGCTAGGTGGTTTTCAGGCACTGGGCAATGGATTTGAAGTATTTTCTGTTGGAAAGGAGAAGCTTGTCGATTATGTTCCTACGGGATTAAATAAATACCATAATGAAATTATGCAAATGGCTCATGTATGTTTTGAAAAACTTGCAGTTTTCAAATTGAAAAGACAGTCTGATTGCATTAAATAAATTATACTTTGTTGTTTTGTATTATATGAGAAAATTTTGATTTAATGATTGAATTTGACTGCATATTCAGTGATTAATTGAATGACACACTTCTTGGAAGTTATGTCTCTTTGTTTTTTGGGGATTGCCAAGATTTCTGTCAAATATCAAACCCTCTATCCTTTCTTTTTTGCTTTAGCTTTTTCCTTTCATCATTTATGACTGCATCCCCAATATTTGCAGACATTATTAGTTTTGATTTCAAGGTAGACATAATACTTTGTGTGGGTTGCATATGAGGAGATTGTGACATAAAACTATGTATTTTAATTTTTTACGATGGAACTTAATAAAATATCTAAATATTTATTTTCTTTGGATATTCGTCTTGATATCATCAAATATATATGATGCTAGAACTGAGAAAGCTTTAAGAGATAAAGCTTCTGAGTGCATCCTAAAATTTGCAGACATCATTAGTTTTAATGTCAAGGTAGATTCAACATCTTCTGTAGGTTGAGAGTGAAGAGATTTTAAAGTATAACCAAATTTCTTGGCATCGTAACTTACTAACATGGATAGATATTTATATTATCTGGATAATTTTCTTTATGTCACTGACTGCATGATGCTAGAACATATAAATATTCAAGAGATAAAGATTATTGTGGCTACTCATTAGTTTTTCCTATGTCAGTTCTGAATGTTGGTGGTTATTGCTTTTAACTTTTCACTTTTAAGTGCTTGATTGAATGGTTAAAGCTAAAACAAAATTTTAACTCAGTGGGAGATTGTAAGGGTACAATAGCTATGATTTTCACTGCTCAATTTTGCATATAAGTTGTCCTAATATGGTGTGTTGGTTTAGAAATCATTTGGCTAGTTAGGAGTTATATAACTCTATGGAGGTTTTCATTTGCAATAATGCATGTTGTTTTTATTTACTGTTCATATTTCTGATTGATTATACGTGTGCATTATTATTAAGGTTTGTTGGAAGTAGGTTCTTGGATGGTGCATGGACTGTCATAGATATGGATTCTTTTGGCATGTTATATATGATTGGGTACTAAATGCGTTTAAATTGGAACCTTATTTGGATTATGGTTTTATTGCATATATGAGGATTGAAAACATGAAACCCTAATAGGAAAACATGAGGCTCAAAACTTGACTGACTAAGACTTCAGATATATAATGGAATGATGTATAAGACTATAAGTTTAGTTTCCAATATATAAACCTATTTTCCATTCTAGCTTTGTTGGAATAATCATAATGTGATACTTCTTATAAGCTAAGCATGTTAAAAGCATTGTCCTCATTTACAAATCTTGTTTTTCACAGATGTTGTTGTGGGGATTCCATGAGTGTTTTTCTTATGATGATACAATGAAGTACATATTGATGACATCACTAGTATATGATTAGAATGTGCAAATTCCCATGGGTAAAATACTGGATGTTAACTTCATTGACTGCTTAGGCATGCTTACTTATGAATAAATTCCCCTGGATTCCCATGCAGAATACCCTGTAGCTGGATCCTAATCCCATTCAAAAACAAATGTCCTATAGTTGATAAGGAGTGAAGATCTTGAAAACCAATAATGGTGGAGTCTCCTTAGACTGGAGGTGTTGCTCAATGTGTTGTGTTTCTTTTCCTTATTATATTGCTTTACATGAGTGTGTAGTGAATATTTGAGATTGAAAAGATAGCAATTGTGTTTAGTATTTTAGGTATCTATGTTCATGACCATCATGTTAGTGATTTCTTAGGCATAATCACTTATGCAACGATGTGTGTGGATTCCGATGCAAAACACCCTGTAGCAAGATCTTAATCCCTTCATAAAACTGATGGCTTATAGTTGATAAGGAGTGGAAATATTGAAAACCTAGGCTCTCCTTAGACTGAAGCGGTCAGTTGATGTGCCCTGCTGCTTTTCTATACATATATTGTCAACCATGTGGTGCTTTATTTACTTGAGTACATAACTCATATTTGAGGGTGAAAAAGTAGCAAGTGTGTTTAGCATCTAAGGTGTCAGGAAGTGGTATTATTTCATGAGGTGGTGCATTTGCAATGATACTTAAAACTGTTGGAAATGCACATAAGTGGGTGACTTTGTGCTCAGCAATGGCATCAAATATGTCTTTTACATTTACACTTCTGCAGTATATACTAGTGCCACCTTGTGCAGCCATGTCCCATGGAAATCCCCAACCGTCACAATGAAACATGGGTGTTGTCCATAAGTAAACATGCTTAGACTTCATTTCCCATGCTAAAATAATACCAATTGTTATGAGATAGGCACCTCTATGATTGTACACAACACCTTTAGGATTGGACGTGGTTCCTGATGTGTAGTTTAATGAGATAACGTCCCATTCATCTTCAGGCCAGCGAGTCTCAAAATTTGGATCTCCACTTATCAAAAGCTTTTCATAATCAAGAATATCTTTATGATCTTCATTCAAAGACTATTCTCTAGATTTGTCCAGTTCATGGATCACAATAATTAATGGTAATTCCTATGTCACCTAAGAAAGGTTCCTGACTACTGCCATTGTAACTTCCAAGAATTGGTAATCCACAAACACCACCTTGGCTTCTGAATGATTCAAAATGAGATACATTGTGTGTGCATCATGTCTAATATTTAGAGTGCTGAGCACTACCCCTACCATTGGTACTCCAAAGTGCATTTCATATGTGGCTGGTACATTCGGGGCCACTACAACCACCTGCCATATGTATGGATTGTTCAAACTTTAAATTCTCTATCAATTGATACAATTTCAGTTAAATAAAATTTTGATGATTTTAAGGTATATAGGAAAACTCCTTCATTAAGAAACATATTGTAAATAGAAAGGTTACAGGATCAAGTTTTGAAAATTTATATCTTCCAAACTTTAGGAATAACCAAACTTGACTCCTATGATCACTATGTTAGTTTCTCCTATGATCGCTATTCACTCGGTAGTACTTTTTTTGTTTTCCTTTTTAGAGAGGCTAAATTATACAATGTATTCTAACAATTTTTACTTGGGGAACAAGGTCTACCACTAGTTTCCTGGGACATTTGCAACATTGTTAGAGAAAAGGAAGGTCTTGGGGTGACTAGTATTCATGCAGAAAGGATTGCATTGGTTGTGAAGTGGATTGTTATGGCCCTCACATAATTATGGATTTAAGGGTAATTTGGGATTTGTGATGCTGTTGTAGGGTTAGTTTTCTTCAAAATGAATGGTTTAACATATCGAAAAAGAATTTGGAAAACTGAAGAACTTAATTAGGAATTTCAAGGAATAATAAGACCATTCTTGTCCATTTTTTTGTTAATATTCAAACTAGTTAATATTTAGACTAGAATAAGACTCACTGATGAAGTTGTGGTTCAGCAGTGGAGGTGGCAACTTGCAAGGACACCCACTGAGGTACAATTCCTCAAAAGTAAAAGCATATGAAAAAGTGATTGGGGCTAGGTGCTCGTTCTAGAATATTTTGATGGTTCAGCCATCGAGTTCTGTGAAGAGGTCATCTGTAATACTAATTATATTATTTGAGATTAAAGGAAGCACTTTAAAAATTAAGTAGAAATTATGAACTTATTCGCTAAGTTTTGTAGCATGAT
This sequence comes from Pseudotsuga menziesii, assembly GCA_001517045.1. Lineage (NCBI taxonomy): Eukaryota > Viridiplantae > Streptophyta > Pinopsida > Pinales > Pinaceae > Pseudotsuga > Pseudotsuga menziesii. The sequence continues at coordinate 105,372 of LPNX010325105.1, read as the reverse complement.
TTGGAACTGTTTTGATTGTTGGTAGCATATTGAAGGACTCTTTGAAGACTTCCTTGATTAGTGAAACAACGTTCTTGAGTATAACATGTGTGCTAATTAAGGGCAATTGTTAGTTCTTCTCAAAAGTAGGTCTAGTTGAAGGATTTTGTTTGGTGCACCTTTTAAAGTCAAATCAGTAAAAAACTTGGTAATGTGAATAAACCATAGTACTTTGGCATGCCTTAGTTTATTGAACAACAGTACAATAGTAGATGGGAGAGTTGATGCATTAATTGTAGTGAAGATATCATTTTGGACAGATTGGAGACAGAATTGAAGGTATTTATTTTCGACTTTGGATTTACATGAGAAATATGATGAGGTGATCCTCATGGGGAGAGTCATTTATAATGGGATCTACACAAAATATCTGAATTTAAATTTGAACAGAAGAAGGTCAATGGCAGGCTTGAGTATTACTAAAATGCTACTTGGGAAAGACTTGGATGACTAAATTTTACTTGCAAGAAAACCATGTTCTGAAGCCTAATAGCATTAATCTTCTTGAGCCTTATTTTGGTCTAGGTGTTCCATGTACCCTTGTTGGTCAATGGTGATCAATGTATATGAATTGGAGGTTATGTTTTAGGTAAAAATAGATTATACATTATACTTTTTTGTTGTAACATTGATTATTTGAGCTACATTACCTTCATGCAGCTTATTTTAAGATTGATGGTTTGATATTTATCTCTTACATTGTCTCTTTCTTGTATGTGATAGGAAATGACGCTGGAATTTGAGAAAGCTAGGCCAATGAGCTATCTCTTCACATAGATAGTTTCCTAACATTAAATGATAAATAACTAATTTGACAACACTTTCGCAAGAAAGAATGGGCTCATTCAAGTACATGAAACCATGCTGGTGTTTAGCATGAATATCTTGAAAAAAAATTATGGTTTGTTTATTGCTTTTGTTTGAAGCATTTTGTCGATTTTTGAAGTTTGTGTGTATTTTGGTTAAATATTGTGTTAATTCCTTTGAATGATTCTAGTTCTCATTTGATGCTTGATTTAACCCTTTGTTGTAGCTTGAATCAAGGTTGGTTTTAGGGTTTGAGAAAAGATTATTTTATTAACTTTTAGTTGCATGAATGAATTGTCTTCAGTTTTTCAATTCTTTTACGCTGATTGTATATTTTCTTTGTAAATACTTATCGTTATTCAAAAAAATAAACAAGCTCTACATATCTAAGTGAAGAGAAAAATGGTCTATGAACTAGGTTCCTATGCATTGATTGTAGGATACCTATTGGCACAAGACCAACATTCATCTAATGCAATAATCAATTGGCATAATTAAAATGCATAATTGTATTAGCCTCCATGACCATAATTGGCTAGTGGAGGCCAAGGTCGAGCACAATGTATGATTCTATGAGTTTATCAGTTTGTCAAGATTCAGGTCCCCACATGTCCATTGGACCATTAAGGGACGAGATAACAAGTGGAGTCCCCACTTGCCCTGAATCTAGTCAATGCAGTTGTGTTTCACTAACACCTTCCTATTGTGACTTGTGAGTCTACATGTTCTATTGTTGATGATGTGATTCATGTTATTTGACTAATGTTGTTGTTCTTTTATTTTGACAATATTCTATAAATCAGTGAAAGATTCGCCAATTTTTACAATTTTTTATAATGAAGTTAAATATTCACCAAGTTTTTACAACATTATATAATAAAATGAAAGATTCGCCAAGATTTTACAACATTATATAATAAAATGAAAGATTCGCAAAAAATTTACAACATTATATAATAAAATGAAAGATTCTCCAAATTTTTTATATATACATATTATATTGTTGAGAAAATCGCCTTCAAATTTTCCTATATATCGGAGAGATTCGCCCATTTTTTATACATATAAATCTAGGGGGGGTTCTTAAAATCATCCCTATTAACCAAGGATCCAAACTTTGGTATTTTCTCAGATACCAGTGGCAGAATCACTGAAACCTACCAAACTGAATGGTCAAGGGTTTATGCAATTTTTGACAATGACAAATTTTCTCATATTCAAGACAACTAGTTGGATTACGAAAGAATCAGGGATTCTAGACTTCATTATGTTGCTGCTAGGACTGCTATCCTCCCCTACAATGATATGGTCAAAGGGATAGTAGAACATGCGGACCCGAAAGCCTGTTCTTTGAACGATAGTAGAGGGTTAGAGATAACCAATTTTTGTCCCGAGGTATTTACGAAGGCTTATGCCCTTAAACCGGTAATACAACCCCTTAATGCAGAGTTTTCAACAGCCTCCAAAAGTAGGTTCAATTTCAAAGAAATGTTAAAATCGTGGATGCACCAGCCTAGTAAATTCTCGAAGAGGTCTGACGAACTTTACCCTGTTACTTGGTTCAAAGAACCCTATTCCTTATTGGCAGCTATGTTATGTAGACTGTATGGCCTTCCTAATTGTTTTGTGGTCAAGTCTGAATGGGATCTAGTAGCTCATCATGTTTTAGCAACCGACAATTCTTTCCCATGGGCATCCATGTTGTCGCTAGAACTCAAAATTTCTATCCAAGACTACCAGAAGGACACTGCTAGAAAGAAACCCAATTTCTTCTTTTCAGCCTTCATTTATGATATATTGTGCGCTGAGTTCAAATATCCCAGTTTGGGATGGAAGTGGAGTTTTCCGCCCACCCACTCCCCCCCCCCCCCCCCCCCCCCCCCCCCAAGGTGCCCATTTATTATTCAGAACTATGGGATACTAACTATGGACCCAGGTTCTATGATATATGTCAAAACTTCCTTGGCACCATCTATTTTTCAATATTCAAGAAGGAAGCTCCTACATTTTCACCTAAAGCCACAGCTTTGATTGGTACAATGGGTTATTGGTATGTTGGTGAGTATTTTTCGTACATCAGAATTTGGGGTAGCAACACTGTTCATATGCTACCTAGAATTGTCCCTGATAGGTTGGTTCTAGAAGAAGTGTCTTTCCAAACTGTCAATGATGGGGTTTACAGGAAGCTTATTGGCCCTAATAAAAAATATTAGCCCAAATTCCCTTTGAACCTTGGATCGTTGGTTATCCCAACTTCAACTTGGGATGTAGTATTGGGTGAACAAATACAGTCCTTGAAGCTTGGTTTTGCCAGCAAGAGAAAACACAATCCCAAGGGATGCCTCGATGCCCACTTTAAGCAGTACCATAACAAAATTAATTATGTGCATGAGGAAATTCCTGTTGATTGTATTTACCAGGGTGTTAGTACATTTTCTGAAGTGTTGGCGAGAGCCAAAAGTAAGGATGAGGAAGCCCGCATATTACAGCATCAAAAGGAACTGAAAGACATGATTCAGTGTTACACTACTACATTTAGATCCAAAATCCGACGGCGCATGGATTTATTTTTTTAAACTTACCAAAAATCACAAGGATAATTTTTTTTTTGTAAATATGGCCATAAGCGTCGCTTAAGCGACAGCTAGTCTCATAAGCGTCGCTTAAGCGACGGCGCCTTTAATTGGTCTATGGATTTTTGGTTTTGAAGTGATGATGTGGTTGAGGAAGAAGTGGGTGGTCGTAAGAGAAGTGTTGACAAATGTTAACATTGCTTAAACCATTTGATAAATTAGGTAATGACCAATAATCTACTTGTGGTCACAATTGGATATAGGGTGACATTCCATAACGTTGATCCCTTAGTTGCAAAAAATGTTAATAATGATAATGCAGGGATATGGAGGAGTAGATTGTGCTTAGGTTTTAAGGGTGAGAATTTGACAATTCTTGCATAGATTAATCTCATGAATGTAGTGATGTGAAAAGAAAGCCAACAAATATCCCACATAAATGATCTTTTGGGTGATGGCCATTCTTGATAAATGGTCATTGTAAGCATCCCATGAAATCTATTGAGAACTTGTTTGACCTCTTTCTGAGTTAGGAATTGACATACTATGATGTCAACTCCTCGTTGATACATGTTTCCTTTAAGGAGGAGGTAACAAGGACACCAATGATGAATGTCTTGATGGTCATCTTGAGAGAGATGTGGATCAAAGCTCAGTGTGTAAATGTAGTTCAAGATAATGTCATAACATGGGTCGTTCGATGCTATAACAAAAATATGCTTGTCAGGAGCAATACTATTGAGTGGTCATTGGATTACATGGGTAGGGAAGTCAGTGATGAAATCGATGAGGGACAAAGCTTTCTTATGTTTACATGTATAATTGAATAATTGTGTTCCTTCCTCTAATATTTCCAAATGGATAAGATTCTAGGGTCATATGGGTGACCAACTAAGTTTTATGTGGATTCGACTTCTTAGAAATAATTGGTGACGATCTATTAAAGGTGGAGGAGGAAGTTTAGATGACTAGGACAATGCATACTAGTTTAAATTCAATATTCCTAGAATCCATCCCAAAGGTGGATTGGGGCCTATGAAATTCAAATATTTCATACCATTATCACTTTACAATTGCATATATAAGATAATTTCAAAGGTGATAGTTGTTCACCTCAAGCCTCTTCTATGAAATAGTTTGTGTTCCCCAAGGTAAGATTGATTCGCAAGGCTATCAACTCATACTTGGAAGGTATGCACTTGATTAATACCTCTCATATTCTTGTGACTATCATTAAATTATTATTTCTAAATATTATGATTGAATATATTGGCTTTATCCAATACTCCTTATACTCCAAGTGGCATTTATTCTAGATATTGTAAAATGGATAATGGGTTGAATGAATTGTTGGATCGGATCGCCCGCTTGAACAGGTTAGTCCCAGTGAAAGTATCATTCTCAGGAAGTAGTAGTACGAGGGATGGACCCAGCCTAGGGTCGTCTCTCTCACGCTAGTCAGCTAGTTTTAGTTTCATTCAGGCAGGTCAGGCTGCTCTAGTTTTAGGTGTATCAATGAGGGTCAACAAGACAAGCCAAGACCCGTACGCCAGGTTGTTGTCTCAGATTCATTCTGCAAAAAACCCCAGCGGGGGTGGAAAGCACCTTTGCTACATGACATATGTGCGACAACAAGGATGCTGCTTGTTGAGGGGCGATTTGAAATGCAACTGAGGGTTTGGAGACTTGGAGTTATTGTCTGGCTCTGCATGTTGATAAAACGATCTGGGTTTTCCTCTCTATCTCTGTTTGATATATTAAATATATTTTATTTATTGTCTTGCTCATATGATAATCCTTGTGGGTTTGCTTACTGAATCCATATGATGTTGACACCATTAATAAAATTAATTTGGCATTAGTATTTGAGGGAAACCCCATTTTGTTTCTCTTGCTCTGTGGGCTATACTTAAACTTCTGGACTGAAACCTTGGAGGTCAAAATTATAATTAAGTTTCAGTAAAATTGTTTGTGTTCGTTGCAAACAGTCTTGGGTTTTGAACCTCCGACGTTATTCACAGATGCACAAGTTACCAACACAACCCTGAAAAATCTACAGTATTTTGTTGAAAAGAGAGTAAGAGGTGGGTTCTGCTATAGAAAAGGGCATAGATCTACAAAAAAATCCCCTTAAATCCGCTGAAAAAACAAAAAAAACTGCCAAAGCAGGAGGGCACCGGTGAAAGAAAGGGTAAAAACCCTATAACATGTTTGCTGTTGAAATAGGAGCGCTAAAACCCTAGTTTAAGACCTGAAACAGTCCTGAAACAATGCTAGACAGAGAAAGAAGAGTACACGCTGGAACTGATACCTTGTTGATATCATAAGATAGTGGGATCTATTGTGAAATCTCCAATAAGCCCTAATCCAGCCAAACAAAATTACAACATAAATGAAACATCACTTAAACGATGAACGAGAGAGAGATTGCATACCCAACCACATGAACAAGAGAAGCACCATCCCAAGAGGGTGACTAGGTAGATTTAGTCAAATATATAGAAATACAATAAATTGGGTTAATTACTCATATGTAGGCTTCACAAATTCCACCAATACATAAGAGGGTTTGCATGTGGGCTCAAGTGAAGATTAAACATAATCTCAACATGAACAATTCACTGAAGATGTATAAATAAGCCATTCAGTGCTATGCATGCATGTGCATTGGCTCTCCTCTGGTGCTATCTATGCACCTATGTTTGCCCTTCATCTGCAAAAGCGTTGGCCTTTTTATGGCCCTTGCAAGTGTGTTGGCCCTCATGGAAAAAGGGAAATTTTGTAGGGTCAGGGGCTTTTTGCAGGGCAGTGTTTTACACGTGCCAGCCTTCCTTCAAAAGGGTAACAACAGCACTTGCATGGGCCTTCCTTTGCATCTTTGATCTCTTTCCTTGCTTGCATTGGCCAACCTTTGTGTTTCTCTCTTTCCTTACCTGCATGAGCCTTCCTTGCAGGAGAACAAATTTAATAGGATGTTTGAGAAATTTTAATTCAGGCTTTTAAAAATTGCCTAAAATTTGAACATAATCTCAAAATATGCTGAAGTTGGTGACAGAGGGGTTAATAATTTGGTACTTATATTCCATGATTAAGGAGATGGATAACTCTGATACTAACTAAGATCAGCTCTTTATATTGTTAAAGGGTGGTAATATCCACCAAGTATCCTCTAATCAGGAGGGTTGCGAGAGGAGTTTATGCACATAACGATAAGAAAGAGAGACCTTAACAAATTCATGGTACATGCTGTAGTTTTGTTCAAATCAACAACTTATCCATGGACATTAATATATTTTTGTCTTTTTCTCAATCTTGTCCTTATACTGTGCTGCTTCATCTGCATTATATGTTTGAAATGTCATCAAAAGTAAATTAAAGCTTAATTATTTATTTCTGATTCTTAGCTGAATCAAACATGCAATGCTCCGTAGCAATTTTCATGTGCTTACATACCATTGCTCGTCATTTTGCAGATTATGTACTAGAGGGAAGTGAGGGCACACCATTTGCAGGTAAGGCCTTACATATTACATGAAACAGTCCAAACTATAAAACATCTGTGATTTTAGGATACAAAATTGGAGTTGGGTGGGATTTTGTTTAGTGGACACCTATTTCCTATGGAGTCTTGGTTCCTATACTTGCATCTGCAAATTCCCGTCTAGGATATGGACAAATGGACAGATGCATAAGATTTACGGGTTTCTAGAAAGTGGGCATCTTAGACATTAGGAATTTTACATTCAACTTTTACCTTAGCATCTAGCTGTATATATATTTTTGTTTTTGAAGCCAATCCTTCTTGCGATATTTTTTGTTTTTGAAGCCAATCCTTTCATCTGCAAAATTTAGGATTACAGGCAAAGCAACTTCAATATCATGTTAGACATCCACTGTTCATAATCATGTCTAGAGAGAGAGGTGCATATGTAAGAATAATTTCTTCTACCAGCAAGGATAGCATTTCATTTAAACAAATCAAATGCAAGTATATAGAGGGAAATTAAACTCCACATCTTTAGAAAAATGCCATTTCAAGACTTTATAGATGACAATATATCATATTAAAGGAAAGTACAATACTAGTGTGACTGACAACACTTTACTAAGATGGCATATTCCAAATGAGAAATATCATGGTTAACACTTGCAGTTACATGTTTGCAGTTTCAGTATTGCACTTGAGAGATTTTCATAGCAGCTGTCAGTGGACATATATTTTGCACTAATGGATGCATAACAAAAAGAGAAATAACTGTTTATCCATTAATTAGTTAATATGTTTACTATAATTTAGTTAGACTGCATGCATTTTTCCTATTATATCCTTGCCTATATTAATTGTCTCCATCTTTAAATTTTCTCTCTTCATGTTCTCCAACTCTTGACACTTATCAGTATTGTCCAAATATATTGTATTGATGTATTATTAGTCTGATGAACAAACAAGCATCAAAATAAATGTCTGAGAATCTTGGTCTATTACTTGAAATTGTTGATGCCAAGATACTTGAAACACCCCAATGGTAAAATTGCTGACATGTTCTCTCAATAAACAGGATATAGTTTTCAGATTATAATCACCACTATTTGACATGGCATATCCCGAAGGAATTGTTGTTAGCATCTACTTATCTGAAAAGCTTCTCTTATCATGTCATGGAAAATATTCTTTTTATAGAGAAAAACCACATGTGATGATTTACAAATGTATTCTCATAACTCTTAACCAACAACTTTCAGTTACCAAATAAACTGAAACCATTACAAACAGTTAGTAATTTTTTCTTTATATCACGTTATGCTCAATAAACATTTTTGTCATGGATTTTCTTTTCTTGTGGTCTTCTAACTTTAAAGATTTTATTGTTGGCATCAAATTTGTCAACTCTATTAGCCCTACTCTCATTGGATTTATGTACCTTCTAGGTCAAAAAACTGAGGGATTCTATGCTCAATGTTTGATGGGGCTTAGTGTTGTTTTTTGGCTTGCTGAAAGGCTAGGGGAACTATATGTTATTGATTGTTTATATGGGTTATTGTGAAGATGTTGACATTGAGGGAAAAATGCAACAGGGAAATGACACTAAAAATATCAACAGTAGCATAACGAATGTGGATGGTTCAATGGTGGGGGTAGTATTGTTGAGTGGGTGAAAGGTAGCAACCTTGACTGTGTGGAGGGGTTGCATGGTCAACCGCACAGTTATGAGCGCCATTTGAGCAACATAGAGGTTTGGGAAGGGCTACAAAAAAATACAAGAGATGTTTAGTTGGTTAGGAACTTAGGACAGCTAGCATTGGCTGTAAAAGACATGGCAAAGAGTATATGTTGTCACTGCTTCACAGGTGAGAGCAGAATTTGTCTGAGTGACATCAGCTATGAGGCAAACATTATGCACATTCTATATTAACATTGTTGTTTTATTAGAAGCATTAACCTGTCACTGTAAACCTGATCACATCATAAATGGTAAACCATCTAAACTACCGGTCCAATCTTCTCTTCAAAGTCTGAATTTGTCAGGCTGTCTCTGAATATACCCATGCCTGGAAATGCTTATTGCTGTTTGAAAATGAAAGTGTACTCAGATTTTCCCTGTATATTTTTACTCTCATCAAAACAAGTGTCCCATAAGAGAAGATCTCACCATAACACTCTCATAAGTTGACCACGTGACCATGTCATTTCTGCTGTTCAAGTGAAAAAATTTCACTTGAACACCCATGCAATACGGGGGATAGAAAGTTCATTACACAAATTACAGATCTGAAAGGTGAGAAACAATAATTTAAGATGGTCTTCATGTGTTCAGCAAGGGAGTATTCCATGTAGAGATTCAAGATAGTTTTGTTCTTGTTTCAATGCATTTTGAATCTTGATATCGGTTCTATGAAACTTATTGAATGGTTGTTCTGTATCAGCAAAATGACACTGACATTGATGTAGACAACAATTATCACTTTGCAAAGCTTGGTAACACTCCAAATCAACTACTTGTACTTTGCATTCAATATCTTTAGCTTTCACCAAAGGTGATGTAAAACTGAAAAAGCTTCCTTAAAACTGATTTTAGGAATTTGTGTCTCACCACAAAAATGATTGCATGCATGTTCAGTCTTGGTGTAAGTATTTGAAAAGCCCAAATCGCTTGACAAGAGACTATGGTGCTACACTGCTACAATAGAACCTTGTCAATTATAACATTACAGGAAATATACCATTATTATAATTTATTGCCCATCCCTGGCTTTGATGATAATATTCCCAGACTTCAACAGTTAAACATGGTAACCAATTTTGCCATAATTCCATACTGATTGAAGTGATGTTACACCAGTTATTGGATAATCACTATGACCTGTCTCACCTGAATGCTTCTGATTTCTTTCTTGAGATCTAACATTTTTAATATGTGACTTAAAACTGTGAGTGCCTGAAGCCTTCTTATTGTTGGTGCCGGTGGTGCGGCAAATTTGTTGCTGCTTCATGCTGCACCATCCCCTGAATTGTAATCCAGCAAAATCTCCCAGGATAAGTATAGTTCCTCATTGGTCTTCCATTTGAATTGTCACTTAACCATATCACCTATTGCTTCAAGTTTCTTCAGAGAGGAGTTTGAATTTTTTTGGTAGGAGAAACAGATCTTTTGATCCCTTTTATCAGGGCCTATCCAGCTTCTGCCCAGGATCATTATTTTATGTTTATTACGTGTTTTTCAATTGAGCACATCATATTTTTTAGCTTGTGCTTTACAGTACAGGAAATCATTAATATAGGAAGACATCATAACCTTGAGCAACTATGAGCAACTATGAAGATTCCTGTAATTTCCAAAGATTGGCCTGCATTTGTTTCTCATGGTTGGCTGCATTTCCATGACTGAATTTTCCCTTGGGAACTTCTATCGCAATTCCAAGGGAAATTTCCAGCATTTTGTCTTGGTATGGCCATCTATACTACAATAATTGCAAATAGCAATGATTCTCACCACTATCCTTCGACTGAGCAGCTTTGTAGGTCATCCTCCTGTCATGTTGTTGGGCACCATACTTTGTGTTTCCTATTGCTCCATTCTGTGCTGGTTTTCTGTCCCTTCTTAAAGGGATCATCAAGTTTCTTTCCCTCAAAGAGGGCTAGTTTCCTTTTGATTTAGCCACACAAGGCTCCTTGGTGTTTCATCAATAAGTGTTGATCTTCCGGCTGGAGGCTTAACATAATGGATTTCTTCCTGAATTTGGTGGTATAGTCTTGGACATTTTGACCATCGCTTTGGTAGAATTATTTACTATTGCCATTCAATCAGCTGTTCCTCTTGATAGCCAATGGGATAAAACTATTTTTTCAGGAGTGCTTTGAACTCCTCTTAAGAAGCCAATGGGGCTTTCTTTTGTTGTTTTGAGGGCTACATGTAGCTCTCCCACCATACTAATGCATGGGTAGTCTTTTTCAGCATAGGAAAGTATGCTTTTTTCTTGTCTTTGTATCCTTGGATACTGAAATATCAAATATACCTCTATTTTCCTGAACGAATCATTGAGATTTTCAGCACCAACTCATTGCTTTGCTAAACAACTAGCTGACAACACCCAATTTTCACTCCTCTCTTCATTGTTGAGTGAATCGAGCTCTCTCCTTTTTGTTAGGGTGGAGGTAACTTCGCAAAAGAAAAGAATGCAGACTCAATGCTTTGCAAAACAGTCAGTTGACAATAACCATTTTTCACTCACCTCTTCATTGTTGAGTGAATCGAGTTCTCTCCTTTGTGTGAGGGTGGTGAATGCCCTCTCAACTATTGCGTGAAATGAAGAATTCTAGTTGGAGACTTGCATGAGGTTCTCAACTTTTGCATCTCTGTGTGAGGCTCTTAGTTTTTTGCATCTCCACTGTAACCTCCCTCAATTGAAACACTACTCCTTTTAAGGAGGAAACCTTGATACGCTTGCTGCAACGTAAAGGATATTGAAGCGCTGAGATTGATATCCGTATCTGTTGGGCTGATATAGGGCAATATCCCCCATCGGATAGTAAGCTCTACTGTTGCTTTCATAACTACACAGTCTTGAAAATTAATGCTTTCATGTCAATGGAATTGGCGTGGAAGGACGAAGCCAATGTGTAGGAGAGACGTAGATCTCGAGCCACATTTGTATGGCCTAAAGAAGATAACTTAGATAACCGACTTAGGGCTTGTTCCGATGTGTCTTGGTGATTGCTCTCTTGAACATGGAGTTGGTCGAGTGTCGAGGGTTACCTTGAACCCTAAGTTGGTGTGACCTTTTTGTTAAGACTGCGTGGAGAATCCCTTGAGTTGCCTCTGTGTGGAGATTGCGATGGTATCCCGTGAAGTTGCAAATAAAGCTCTACTTACTTGAGTTGTCATCCACAAAACCTAATCCAAAGGACCGTGTCTTGTGAGGTGTCAATAGGTATGTATGTGGATTTGCAGGTCAGAGATGTCAAACTCCTGCCGGCCTCGGCTTAATCTAGTTACCACTTACTCTTTTTTTTTTTGCTTTTCACCCTCTTGGGGATCTTTAGGGGTTACAAGCGTTTCTTCAAGCGAGCTATGCTGGAATCATCAGATTTTGTGAAGGACGATACTCTGAAAATATGTTGTACAGTTGGGGTTGTGGTTTCTGCTATTCAAGGCCCCAGATTGCACTATATTCACATCCCTAAATCAAACTTGGGTCAACAATTTGGGGAACTGCTTGAAGATGTTGAAAATGCGGATGTCACATTTGATGTATCAGGTGAAAAATTTCATGCCCACAGAGTTGTTCTGGCAGCACGTTCCCCTGTATTTAAATCCATGTTTTTTGAGTCCTCTGGGGAGTGGAATGACAAAGAAATTAGCATCGAAGGCACAAGGCCAGAGGTGTTTAAGGTGAGCTTTCATTCTTCCTATGATTATGGAATTGTGCTTTCTCTTTATTTTAATTTTGGAAGATTGGGTATTTGCCTTGAGCTTGTAATTTGTTTCCTTTAAAGGCATTCTTGGATGAATGGAAATTATTTTGCATTATATGTATATACTGTAGTGTATGGGAGAGGTTACGCAAAAACTTATGGAAATTATTTTCTGCATTAAATGCATTTATTGTAGTCTGCGGAAGAGGCTTATGTTTGCAGGTTATGTAGAAACTTGTGCAGTTCTTGTTTGGTCTTTTCTGATGGTTGAACACAAATTCTTGTTTTCTTTTGTTCTTATTGGCTAACTTATTATAGATGGGAATGGAACAGAGCTTAAGTTAAAGGTTTCCAGGGCTGGGACTTTATTTAGCCACTTGATTATATTATTCTAGGTAATTGGGATTAAAGGGATGGCATAACAGCTGAGTTATCTTGAAATACGGTAAAACATCCCCCTTTTCTGTAGCAGGAGATATAAAATGAGATATTCAGACATAGGACCTTTCTGTGGCACTTCTCTACTCTTGGTACTATGTTGTCCTGGTGTAAGTAGAGTTCAAATTAAATGTATTTATTCTCTGGGGATAATGTCAAGAAAGCATACTTATTTTAAGGGTACAATGGAATTTAAACTT